>OW799236.1:45166637-45236637 GCA_941918925.1 Phyto melanocephala
CTTATATCTTGAAATATTTTTATGAGGCACTTACGGTCACAACTTCCGGCTAGTACGATCGCTAGATTTTTTTTGTTTGGACGTGTAGACATGGAACGAGAGGAAATTTTTGGTATGGGTGTTAGTACCCTTAAGTTGAAATTGACTGAATTGGGACTGAGTACCCAGGGTCGTAGAGAGGACTTACGGAAGAGACTTTTAGATGGGTATGGGTTAGATCCTATGGACACAACTGAGGATGTAGGTAACGTAGGCGAGGGTGGCGCCTTTGCAGGCGTCCCTCCTGAAGCGTGTGACGATGAAGAGTCGGACGACTTTGTGCCTCGAAGAAGTATTTACACCCTTAAGGACGTCGAAGAAAGTTTGTCACGGTTTTCTGGTACCGGCGCACCCGACCTTAATCAGTGGCTGGTAGAATTCGAAGAGATGGGTAACATATTAAAGTGGTCGCCTCTCCAGTTTTACGTATACGGGAAGCAGTTGCTAGTAGGCGCCGCAAAAACTTTTATCAGAAGTCAAAGGGGAATACGAGATTGGCACTCATTAAAGGTGGCCCTCAAGCGTGAGTTTGGTGCGCAGTTTTCTACGGCGGAAATTATACGTCAGATTCGTGCCCGTCGTCTGTTGAAAAGTGAAACGCTGATAGAGTACCTGTACAGCATTATGGAAATTGGAGCACAAATTAATTTAGACGAAAAAAGTGTGTTGGAGTATTTTATAGAAGGCATCCCAGATTCTAAGCCAAATAAGACTGTACTGTACCAGGCTGATAATATTAACGAGTTAAAGAGACAAATACGTGTTTACGAAAAGGCACGGGCCGGCCCTTAGTCGTCATACAAAGGGGCGGGACCCGTTACTATCCCAAAAAATGCTAGTTTGCCGAAGGTAGAATCTGGTGGAAATGACAAAAGGTGTTACAAATGTGGCGGGAAATCGCACATCGCCAAAGACTGCCCCGAAAAACAGCATAAGTGTTTTCGTTGTCAAAAGGTTGGCCATCGCTCGTTTGAATGTTTAGCGAAAAAGACGGAGAAAAAACTGAATACAGATGGAAATCAGGTGAACGTGGTTCGTCAAGGTCCAGGGTTAGTATTCAAAGATATCACGATGCGGGGAAAAACGTTAACCGCGTTGGTGGACACAGGATGCGACGTATGCATAGTTCGTTTTGATATGCTGTTTATATTAGGCGAGGTAAATTTTATACCAGAGAGGGTTAAATTGTTTGGAATTAGCGACAGTGCCATTGTCACTATGGGCCGTTTCGATGAGGTAGTTCGGATTGACGATCTAGACTTTAACGTTACGTTTTATGTTGTTGGGGAACGTGACATCAACCATTCAATTATGTTGGGGAATAGTCTGATATCGAAGGCTGAAGTTACTATAAAGAATGGGGAGGTAACTTTTAGAAAAGCGGTGGAGAGGAATCTCCTATTGGACGAATTTTCGGGCATCTGTTTGAACATAGGTGAACTCGTAGACAAACCGGATGTGCAAGTGAACCTCGAGCACTTGAGTGACTCCATTAAGAGTAAAGTGATCGAGGCAATAACTGAGTATTTGCCTAAGAGAAATGTAGAAAGCCCGGTGAAAATTAGTATTGTTTTGAAGGACGATATACCCGTTTGTCAGCGTCCCCGACGGCTACCCACGTCCGACCAAGCCATAGTTGATAGACAAATTGCGGAATGGCTGGAAGAGGGAATAGTGCAACATAGTGCGTCGGAATACGCATCACCCATTGTCCTTGTTCCGAAAAAGGACGGTACAAAGAGATTGTGTTGTGACTATAGGCGGCTAAATCAAAAAATTGTTCGAGACCATTTCCCTATGCCACTAATGGATGAGGTGGTTGACAAGTTACAGACCGCAAACTTTTACACCACATTAGATCTGAGAAATGGATTTTTCCATGTACCCCTGGAGGAATCGTCCAGAAAATATACGGCTTTTGTGACTCATAACGGCCAATTCGAATTTTTGTTCGCACCTTTTGGCATAAGCAACTCGCCGGCAGTGTTTACTAGGTTTATCTCGGCAATATTTAAAGACTGTATACGAGATAGCACAGCCATAGTGTATATGGATGACATAATTATTCCTTCTGAGGATATGATTGAGGGTCTGGAAAAATTCGTGAAGGTATTACAAAAAGCAGCTTCGTATGGTTTGTGTGTTAAGTGGGAGAAGTGCCAAATTTTACAAGAAAGGGTTAACTTCCTAGGCTATATTATTCAGAAAGGGTCGATAAAACCGGCGGAAGAGAAAGTAAGAGCAGTTAAGGATTTCCCGATACCAACAGACCGAAAAATGATGCAAAGATTTCTGGGGCTGACGTCTTACTTTCGTAAATTTATTGGGCATTATGCAGTCACGGCAAAGCCATTAACCGATCTTCTAAGGAAAAATGTTCAATTCCGTATTACCGACGAAGTCTTGGTGGCCTGCCAACAATTGAAAGAAGCTTTAGTGAGTGCGCCAGTTTTGAAGCTGTATGACCCAGACGCGATTACGGAAGTCCATACCGACGCGAGTAAGTTCGGGTACGGTGCAGTGCTCCTCCAGAGAGGCTTAGACGAGCAAGATCTGCGTCCCGTGCAGTATATGAGCCGCCGTACAAAACCGTACGAGGAGAATTACCATTCTTATGAATTGGAAGTACTCGCAATCGTAGAAGCCTTAAAAAAATGGCGAGTTTATTTACTCGGCCTACCGTTTAAAATAGTTACCGATTGCAACGCTTTTAGAATGACAATGAATAAGGATGATGTTCCCGCCAGGATATCCCGATGGGCAATGTTCTTGCAAGAGTTTTCCTACGAAATTGAGCACAGATCGGGTAGCCGTATGAAGCATGTGGATGCCTTAAGCAGAATGTCGTGCCTAGTGTTGGACAGTAGCCTCACGCACAGAATAAGGTGTGCTCAGGAGAACGACGAGTGCACAAAGGCCATAAGAGAAGTTTTAAAACACAGCCAGTATGAAGATTTTTATATGCAAAATGGGGTGTTGTACAAGGATCCAGCGAAGGACCTCATAGTTGTACCGGTCCAGTTGGAAGAGGAGATCATTCGGATGGCGCACAACCAGGGTCACTTTGGAGTCTCTAAAACCCGTGAGTTGGTAGAAAGGCATTATTACATAATGAAGTTAGCATCAAAAGTAACAAACGTAGTAAAAAGCTGCATCGAGTGCATTATCACCGAGGCAAAGACAGGTAAAAAGGAAGGCTATCTTAATCCAGTCGATAAGGATGATCGACCCCTATTGACCTACCACATTGATCACGTAGGTCCGATGGAAGCTACAAAAAAAGCTTATAATCACCTTTTGGTAGTTGTCGATGGGTTTACAAAGTTCGTTTGGCTCCATCCCACGAAGTCGACCGATACGAAGGCAGTCATTGACTGCTTGGAGAGGCAATCTGCGGTATTTGGGAATCCCCGGAGGATCATTACCGACCGCGGGACAGCGTTCACGTCGCAAGGATTCAAGGACTATTGCATCGAAGAGAATATCCAACACTTGTTGATAGCTACGGGCGTGCCGCGTGGGAATGGCCAAGTGGAGCGAATCCACAAAATAGTCTTACCCATGCTGGCGAAATTGTGTGCTGAAACACCTCAAAACTGGTATAAACACGTGCGACGCGTGCAGATGATGATCAATTCTACCCCGCCGAGAAGTACCCGCGTGACCCCATTCAAGCTATTAACGGGCGTGGAGATGAATTTGCCAGATTACCCAGACCTCCGAGAAATGTTGAATGCAGAAGCTATCCACGAGTTCGAGGACGAAAGAAGTGAGGCTAGAACCGAGGCTAGGGAAAATATAGTCAAAATACAAAAAGAAAACTGCAAAACGTACAATCGTAACCGCAAACCTGAAGAGGAGTACGTTATCAACGAGTTAGTTGCCATCAAGCGCACTCAGTTTGCCAGCGGCCTGAAGCTCAAAGGTAAATACCTGGGTCCCTATAAAGTCGTAAGTCAGTCACCCCGTGGAAGATATGTGGTCGAGAAGGTCGGCCACCATGAGGGCCCCAATAGAACTACGACCGTGGCAGAGTTCATGAAACGATGGCAAGCCGAGCCGAATTGCCGTCAGGAGGGCCGAATGTAGGGTGCTCACCTTAGTCGACTATGACGAACAAACCCCAATCATAACGGACATACAAAATAAACTCAAATAACGGACGAAAGACAAAAAGCTGACGTGACGAGAAATAGATAGAATCAACGCAGTTGTTAATTGACGGTGAAGTAAAAAGGTCACCAACTAGAGACACGGTTGAACAGTGAAGTTGCAAAATAAGCGCAGTGAATTGATTAATCTTGTTAAACTAATTTTAAGCAAACGCTATCAAATAAATACAATTGAATTACTTATCTTCATTAAAAGAAAGTGTTTTATTCAAAACGACAGTTCCGTACCCCACATATATGTATGTATGCATTTTTTTTTCTTTCTGTTAGGTAGGTGTAAATCTTTTATAAGATACCCGTTGGGTTAGCGGGTTATGTCGGATTCTTACCGACTAAAACCACCTCCTTCGTCATCCATCCGGTTTTTAGGATATTGCATCGCAGGGCAGGATAGGCCTCACCAGCCCTTATTGTACTCGTATTCGAAAGTCTTCTTTGTTCCTCTTCCTTTCTTAGTTCCACATGAATATGTTTAACCATGTTTCATACCACGTCCCAATGCTCCTGTTTTCTCAGTAGAGTATCGATCATATTATCTACACTCAGTTTATGTCCGATTTACTCATTTGTTCTTCGCCGTGATTCATTAAACCGTGGACAGTAAAACATTACGTGATCAGGATCTTCTATTACGTTTAAACAACGGGGACACATAGGAGATTTGTCAAGTCCAAACTTATATAAGTAACTTCTAAAACCACCATGCCCAGATGCGAATTGTGTTCGGTAGTAGTTTATCTCTTCGTATTTTTTATTTATCCATACCTCAATATTTGATATGAGTTTGTAAGTCTACTTTTTTATCTCTCTCTAGTTTACGTACTGCATTTGCAATCTGTTCTCCTCTTCCTTTACGTTCATAGAGACGTTTTGCTTCATCAGCTAGGATGTCTATAGGAATCATTTCCGCGATAATAAACGGTGATTTATCAGAAACCGTTCGAAAGACGCTGCTTATGCGTAGTGCTCACAGCCTATATATTGATAGCAATTTTCTTTGTTGCAGTTTAAGCCTTGAGAGCTTTAGTCCATATTGGTGCTGCATATAGCATCAGCGAGCTTACTATAGTGTTAAAAATTTTCCTCTTAGATTGCCTGGGACCTCCAATGTTTGGCATCATTCTCAATAGCAGCTCTTACTTTGATGCTTTTTAGTAGATAGAGTCGAAATGCATTCTAAAGTTTATATTTCGCTAATTCCAGTCCAGCATTTTTCATCCATGATCCAATGGTATGAAATACTTCATTAGCCAGAAGCTCTATTTCATCGATATATCTTGCGGTTATTACCACAGCGATATCGTCAGCAAATCCTATTATAGTAACTTCTTCTATTGGTTCTAACACCGACCCTTGAGGAACACCAGCCCGTAGATAAATTTTCTATTGGAAAAGTAATTGCTTATAATCCTTGCCAAATAGCGAGGTACTCCAAATCTTAGTACTTAGTGTTTGAATTATAAGGCTTCAGCTAGCCGAGTTGAATGTATTTTTCATATCTAAGGTAATTACTGTACTGTACTTCCTTTTTGCTTCTTTGCCATCTATTGCCAGTCGCGCTATTTCATTGACCATGTAAATTGCATCTGTGGTTGATTTTGCCTTCCGAAATCCATATTGTCTATTTAATATACCTTCTCCTGTTTCAACAATTGGTAACAGTCTGTTATATATTAATTTATCCAACACTTTCCCTATTGTGTCTCCAGGTCCTGATGGCATAATTCCAGCAGATCTGCAGGAGAACATCGATATTTTAATGCCATGGCTTCTGGTGATATTCAAGGCATGCTTGCATTTATCCCATGTCCCATCGAGGTGGACATCTTATAGGATTATTTTCATACCCAAGGGATGTAAGGCCTCGCATACAAGGGCCGGAGACTTCAGGCCAATAAGTCTCTCCTCCTTCCTGCTTAAGACACTGGAGAGGATTATTGATGTTTATATCAGTTCGTCTCTAGGACCAGATGCTCTATCGGGGGCACAGCATGCCTATACGAAGGGCAAATCTACGGAAACGGCGCTACACGCGCTGGTTTGCCATATTGAGAAATCTCTGAACTACATTGACTACACCTTGGTCGCCTTCCTTGATATTGAGGGCGCCTTCAACAATGTCAAACCGGATTCGGTTTTGAACGCCTTAAGACAACTGTACATAGATCCTGCGGTCACCGGTTTTGTAGGAAAACTACTGAAACATAGGCGCATAGAGTCAACTTTGGGCGCCTCCAGCATCTCCAAGGTGGCTGTAAATGGCACACCGCAAGGTGGCGTGCTTTCTCCACTACCATGGAACATCAACATTAACATCCTGCTTAGGGCCATGGAGAATACATCCTGCATGACTGTTGCTTATGCGGATGATGTGGCTGTGGCAGCTATGGGCAAAGATCCTGGACTGCTCTCGGAGCTCTTGGAATCTGCGCTGACGTTAATACTTAGATGGTTCCAGGGATGTGGGTTGGGAGTCAATTCTGCCAAAACGGAACTGGTACTGTTCACAAGGAGGTACAAAATACCGACCTTTGCCACGCCTAGGATAGATGGAGTGGCACTAGCGCTATCCGATAATGCCAAATATGTGGGTCTCGTATTGGACAGCAAACTAAACTGGAACCTGAACACAGAGTCTAGGACCACTAAGGCGGCAACTGTATTATACTGCTGCAAGAGGGCAATTGGCCTTAATTGGGGTATTAACCCCAGGAACTTATACTGGCTGTCGTCAGACCAATTCTTTATTACGGACCGGCAGTCTGGTGGGTGGCGCTGGAGAGGAGAATTCACCAGGACAGATTCGAACGTATTATGAGAATGGCTGCGATTATGATAACAGGTGCTCTTAGGACCATCTAAAGCACCATCTAAAGCACTGTTCACTATTTTTAACTGGTTACCACCAGACATCCTGGCTAAGCAGATGGCTGCGGACACCGCACTGAGGCTGAATGCCACAAGGGCATGGAAGTATGTGAATTATGGACATGCGAAAATTTTGGGTATGATCAATATTGCTTCTCCTATTGATTACAAGGTACCTGAACCAGTATTCGATCCGGGTTTCGTGACGAATATACCGGATAGATCTGAATACGACAACGGCCTCCGACCTACGGAGAACGCCATCCAGATATTTACTGACGGATCGAAATCACATGCTGGAGCTGGATGTGGTATCTTTTCGATCCAGTTGGGTTTGGAATTGTCCCTTAGGCTACCGGATTACTGTAGCGCGGTACAGACCGAATTAATGGCTATTATAACAGCCGCAGAACAGATTCAGTATAATGGAATATCTGGCAGGGATATTTATATATTTACTGACAGCAAGGCGGCTATTAGGTCCCTTGAGAGTGTGTACAGCACATCGAAAATTGCCCAGGAATGCCGGGTGTCTCTTGAGAAGATAGCGAGACATTCGACGGTGACCCTTGTGTGGGTTCCAGGACATGGGGATATTGATGGTAATAATAGAGCTGATGCACTTGCAAAAGCCGGTACCACCTTAGATTCGGTTGAATCCAGTTATGCTTTGGATATTCCCTTATTGAAGGGTAAGCAGCTAATCTCGCATCAATTCTATTTCGATGCCAAGGAAAGATGGGTGAGAGAACCCACTTGTTTGGAAACCAGAAAGATCTGGCCTGACATGGATGTGCATAGGACGCAATATGCAGTGAATATGCCCCGAATCCACCTTAGGAACCTCATAGCGGTCATTACCGGGCACTGGCCTATAGGTACACATGCGAAAAGGCTGAGTATCCCTTACAACGACTTCTGCAGAAGTTGCGATAACGAGGAAGAGGAGGAGACAACTGAACATCTTCTCTGTAATTGTCCTGCATTCGGGGACCTGAGACACCAGATTCTAGGTCAGCGAATACTTGTGAGTAAAACTTGTCTTTCCGCAGTTGATCTGGGAAAGATCCACACCTTCATAAACAGGACAGGATGGCTGAGAAACGACGGCCAGAGGACATAGACGAACGGGCGTTGGTGCCTACGGTATCACAACGGGACCCTCGGAGGACCCAAGTGAGCTATGCCTTCGGGCGGCTGCCGGATCTAACCTAACCTTCCCTATTGTGTCTAGTAAACAAATAGGTATATACGATGACAGATCGCCAAGGGGTTTATTTATTTTGAAATTGACACCAATGTCTACTGCTTCCATGGGTCTGTACAAATTCCTGCAAGTAAACATTGCGTAAATAGATGGACAAAGATCCGTGGTGCTTCTCTGATTGCTAGCTTAAGTGCGTTATTTAGGACGCTATCAGGGCCGGGTGCTTTCTTGTCTACAATTTTGTTCGCTATTTGTATCAGCTCTTCTTCATTTACGGTCGATTTGTTTTCTGTAAAATCTAATATGTTTAGGGGATATTCAGTACATTGATGTACCGGAAACAGAAATCTAATTATCTTCTCTTAAAGAAGTGGGAAAGTCATAAGTGGAGATTTCCCTCCTTTAAGCTTTGAGGGTACTACCCGATACGCTTTGTCCCATGGCACATTGGGTTTAAATGGTATCAAAGCGGCGATTAATTTAAATTTAGAAATAAAGTTTTTATAATAAATTTTAGTATAGGGTAAAATTCTAGATAAAATTCTGCATCACTAGCTGTAAAAGTTAATCAACTAAGTTGTTTACTTTCTATTCAGTGACCGGTCAAAGTCAGAAAATTATTGCTGCTTTTAAAAAAAGTGAAAAAATTGGAAATTTTTACAATTCAAGCGATTATTATTAGTGTTAAATCTATTAAAAGTAAATCTTTTATAATGGAACCTTCAACATCAGGCATTAAAGTATATAGTAAAAATTTTTTTATAAAAATTATGTGTAAATATTTTTAATAATTTTTTTAAAAAAGGTCCATAATTGGGATAATTTCCGCATTTAATGGGCCACAAGTATTAAGTTAGTAAGAGTTGAAATTAGTTTTATGGATTTTAGAAAAGTATAGATCAGCTTATATTTAAAAAAAAAGTCCGGATCAGCTTATATTTAAAAAAAGTCCGGACAATGCCCGGCCCTTTTTTTATTTTAATTTTTGTGTAAAAAATCTGGATGTCATTTATTGAACAAGACCAGTAAATGTGTTTTAATATTGTCATTCTCTTTATTTTTTTGTTTTATTTTATTTTATTGTTTTGTTTTTGTTGATGCATTTTGTTTTTTTAGAGATGAGTGCGTGAGTGATTTCTGTCACTTAAGCTCACGTACAAAAAATTGTATCACGCACAATTTACAGGAAGTAAACATCCACCAGATTTTGCAGACCATTAATAATTGAATATATAAAAGAAACAACAATGGTTTCAAAACTAGAAAAAGATAGAGTAGAGAATGAAGGCAAACATCTAATAGATTCAATAGTTATGGTTGGAGAAAATTCCATAAAAATTCATCACGAGTTACTATTAGTGATGATAGATGGAAAAGTGTGTAACGCAATTACTGACACAAATTCTACACAGAAGTGTCATTTATGTGGGGCAACAAGCAAGATGTTCAACTCAGTATGACAGTATGATTGCGAGAGAAGTAACAACAGATTCTTTGGAGTTTGGGTTGTCTATAGTTCATGGCTGGATTCGATTTTTTGAATGTCTTCTCCACTTATCATATAAAATTTCTATTTAAAAATGGAAAAAAGATCAGAGGAAGACAAACAAATTGTTGCTGAGACAAAATTCCGTATCCAAAATGAGTTTCGAGAAAGAACTGGTTTGATTGTTGATCAGCCAAAACCCGGGCTGGAGATTATAGAGCAAGCACTTTTACCAATAGAAGAATAATCGGAAGAAGCTCAAGAAGCGAGAAACAAAGATTTAAAAATTATAGAGAGTACTTTGCTCGAAAATGCAGCCGGGAAAAGTCCAATGAAGATATTTTCAATAGATTTCTGCTAAGTTATGACCCATTTATATCTAGCATGAGCAAGAAATATGAGAAAAAAAAACATCTAATTTATTAACTTCGTAATTAGAGTTAGTTTTGCCAGATATTTTTAATGAAAATTATGATAAATATTATGGTAATGAAGATAGTGATAAAGATGCTGATGATAGTGATGATGATAATGATGAAGAAGATCATAATAATGATGATGAAAATATGATAATGAAGATTATAATAATTGGGATCTTTGTGATGAATTTGAAAATGCAGAATAATACAAATATTTTAATATATTTTTTATTAAAAAGGTAAAACGAAAACAAAGATTCCCCAAAAAGTTTTCAATTTTTTATTTTTTCAGATTAATTTTTACATTTACTGAATTTAGTGAAAGCAAAAACTGGATAATAATTTAATTTAATAATTTAAAGTCACAAAACAGCTAGCAGACCGTAAGTTGCGCATAGAACACCCTGTAAGAGACTTGCAAGGGAACCTGCTCAACACCGACCAAGAACAACTCCAACGATGGAAGGAGCATTTTTCCACTGTGTTAAACTGTGTTATAGATGAAACTCTTGAGCCACCTATTTTAGTTAATCCGCAACCAGTCACAAATTCGGGAATAAGAATAACACCCCCTAGTATAGCAGAAACTATTGCTGCCATAAAACAACTCCCAAATGGAAAAGCAGCTGGAACTGATGGTATACCAGCAGAAATCTATAAATATGATCCCGAACTCTCAGCACAACTTTTAGACCCTCTGATCACCGAAACCTGGGAAACCGAATCCTTTCCGGAGGAATAGAAAGATGGTATCATTGTCAAAATCGCGAAAAAAGGAGACCTCAAAAATTGCGCAAACTGGCGGGGTATTTGTGTATTGTCAACTGTAGCCAAAATAGTTGCAAAAATAATATTAAATCGCATCAAAGAGCATTTGGAGCAAACCATCAGCTCATGCCAAGCCGGATTTCGCAGTGGTTCCTCGTGCGCAGACCATGTTAACTCACTACGCATTACACAGTACAACATTTTTCAGTAAATTGATTGCCAACTCAATTCTGTGAACTATATGTGAAATTAGACCCAAAAAGAAGAATTTCTGCATCATTCGTTTTGTCTTCTTACCTGCGATTTGAAGTTAGTATCGATTTGAAGTTAGTACTATCGTATAGGGGAATTTATCACGTTTTAGGCCCTGTTGTTTGACATAGCTCGACAACCACTAGCCCAATTTAGTTGAAATAAATTTTAAAAAATTAAGAATTACAATTCCCTTAATCTGTTCATATATTGTTTTCCTATACAAGTAACACTTTCGAAGTTAAAAATGAATGTATGAAGGGAAAAAATTATTTTTTGCCTAAAAATTTAAATTTTTTTTTTTAAATACATAAAAAATCCAAAATGGAAAATAGTTTCAAGTCTAGTTATTTTTTCGCAAAGTCACATAACCTGTGAGCAAAATGAGACAAAGATCATAAAAATCGATGCACGCGTTTTGCTTTTATTCGCAATTGAGTAAATGTATGAATTTCAAAAATCAGTTATAGCCACCACCCTTAAAATAAAAATAAAAATATAAATTAAAAAATTATCATGAAAAAAAAAACTTTATTTATAAAAACTTAATGAAAATAAAATAATATGCAATTAATACGCAATTATAATATGCATAAAAACAATTTATTTCAACTAAATTGGGCTAGTGGTTGTCGAGCTATGTCAAACAACAGGGCCTAAAATGTGATAAATTCCCCTATACGATAGTACTAACTTCAAATCGATACTAACTTCAAATCGCAGGTAAGAAGACAAAACGAATAATGCAGAAATTCTTCTTTTTGGGTCTAATTTCACATACAGTTAACAGAATTGAGTTGGCAAATCATGTGTTGTGCTGTGTTATTATAGAACAAAGCGTTGAGTTCAATTCCAAATTACATCTTCTATTTATAGATTTAGAGAAAGCGTTCGATTTAATTAATCGAGAATGTATTTGGTCCGCCCTGCAAAAGAGAAATATACCTCAAAAAATAATAGATCTTATTAAGGAAAGCTATAACCATGCAAAATGCTTTGTTCTCCATAAGGGAAAACTTTCTGACCCGTTCATGGTAGAAAGCGGAGTCCGTCAGGGCTGCATATTATCACCTCTTTTGTTTCTTGTCGATATGGAAGATGTTATCAATAGTATTGAGAATAAAAGGCAAGGAATACAATGGAAAATCAATAACCAATATCTTAATTACCTGGCCTATGCTGACGATATCTGTTTACTTTCACATAATCTTAATGACCTTAGACACACAACTAAAGAACTGCAGGAAAAACTACAATACACAGGACTCAAAATTAACGCTGGCAAAACAAAAACACTAAGTGTTGGTACAACAGCAGTTCCAATGACCATCAATAACCAAACTTTTGATGCATGTGAACAATTTTGTTATCTTGGACGTGAAATCTCACCTAATGGATGGTCCGAACTTGATGTTGATGCTAGAATTAACAAGGCAAGAGCGTCTTTTGGCATACTAGCCCCAGTATGGCAAAGTAATAAAATTTGTCAATCCATTAAATTTAGAATTTTTGAGGCAAATGTCAAGTCTGTCCTATTATATGGGTGTACAACCTGGAAAGTCACAAACAGCATCACAAAACGTCTGCAAACATTTGTCAACTGCTGCCTAAGAAGGATATTACGAATCTTTTGGCCTCAAACAATAACGAATGCCGAGCTGTTACTAAAGGCAAGGCAAATGGAAATGATGATAATGTATCCAAGCAAGCTCTTAAATGGAACCCATTTCTTTACGATGGTAGAGAAAGCGGTAGGCCACGTATAACATGGAGACGTTCAACAGAATCCGAAATGAATCAACTGGCTGTATCTTGGAACGAATTAAGGTCTATTTCTCAAAACCGAGTCAGATGGAGATCTGCAATTATTGGCGCCCTATGCTCCAGTGGGAGTTAGAGGAACATATATATATATATATATATATTATTAAGTTATTCTTTAAATTTATTTTGATTTCAAAGTTACAGCGAAAATTGTGAATCATGTTTTTTCCGAAAAACATAAAACACCTTACAGGTTAAAAATTTGTTTTTTAATTATCTTTTCTAAAATGCTGTGTTTTTATGTATTTATGATAATTCATTACCAAAAAATCATAATATTCTCTTTTGTAGCTTTTCCGAAAAAATTTGTATATTTATAACATTTTGTAAAAAACAAAAGTTGGATCTTAGATTAGATTTATAGTAATACAAATACAAATACATATAATATATTTATTATTTTAATTTTTATACCCGCCACCAAAAAAATGGTGGGGGTTTGTCATTCCGTTTGTAACACATCGAAATATCCATTATAGACCCCATAAAGTATATATATTCTGAATCAGGGTTTGATTTGATGACGATCTAGCTATGTACGTCCGTCTGTCCGTCTGTTGAAAGCACGATAGAGGTCGCACCGAATCTTTCTTATAGACAAGGTTTGTTTGGAATTGAAAATGGGCTAAGTCGGAATATTAGAAAGAGAGTTATAGCTCGAAAAGCAAGAGTAGGTCGAAAAAACCGTGTCCTTCGAACATCGAATAAAATGAAATTGTGTCCAAACGCATTAACGTAGACTCATGAAACTCCAAATATATATTTCCTGAGTAAAAACAATACTCTTCCCTGAAAATTATCTAAATCTATGCATTAGGAGAGGAGTTACCGATCAAAATGTACGAAAATTTATACCACGCAGTGTATTTTTCAGTATATATAAAAACGAAAACGTCATAAAAGCAACAAAATGGGATGTACGACTCTGAAATTTTGCACACTTTGCTTTTTGGTGAGACGCTTTTTTGTAACGGAAAATCAATGTGCCACGCCCACTTTTACGCCCACCTCCCATATAACGTTTTACCCAAAATTCATATAATTTCTCTATTAATATAGATTTTGGAATAATAAAGGACTATATTGAAACATCTAGGTTGTACTCATTAGCAAAAACAACTTTGACACGCCTACTATAACGCCTACTCTTCACGTTATCTACCGTTAATGAAATTTAAAAGCACATAAAACCGCCAAAATTAGAGGTATGATGATAAAATTTGCTACGTATATCCTTCTAAACAATGTAATTGTTGTGCCAAAAAGTTAAGGTGACGCGCTCACTTTAACGCCTACCTCCCAACGGTTTATCTTAAATTCATGTAATTTCTCTATTGACAAAGTTTTTGGGAAAATAAAGGACTATATTAAAGTTGTATTTATTAGCAGAAACTTTATTGACACGCCTACTTTAACGCCCACTTTCATTGAAAGACTACATTTACAAAAGCATTTTAGTAGCATATCGAAGTTATAAAGGGTGGTTAAATTTTAAGGACCGATGTTGAATTTAAATAAAACACAAATTATTTAGGATATTATTATTATTTCTTTTTGTAATGATAATATTTGTATGGTTCAATTATGTATTTAACAAAATATCGGCCAAATGGCCCCCCCCATCCTTGGCGCCACTCCTCTATCTGATGGTCCAAATTTTCAATGACAATGTTGATGTTCAATTGTTGGGCACGATGATGAGTCGAGGTTGACTGCTCTTTTGTCAGACTATCGCGAAAAACAGCAATGGTTCCCATTCAACGAACTAAGAAGGCATTCACAGATTTTCTAACATTTTATACAGAACTGTTTTGCAGAAATTTAAATATTTTTTACAATTCTCCCGATTGTGGACGAATTTGAACGATTATGTTGATCAAAAGAATTACGAAGTGCACAAAATGCATTTTGATTTGAACGCCCATTTTCATAAAAAACCTATATAACTTTAAAGCGTTGCTCATTTCGTATCTTTCCACGGATCAAATTGAGTAAGTTTGAGATTGAAATGCAGAAAACAAATTTAAAGACTAGGTAAAGTTCACCTTCAACATGGGCCCTTAAAATTTAACCACCCTCTACAAAGAAAGTGATACATATTTTATTATAAAGAGATTATTCCATAGCGATTAACAAAATAATAAATATTGTGCTTTAAATGTACACAAAATTGGTGGTGGGTATAAAAGATTCGACACAGCCGAATATAATGCTCTTACTTGTTTAATAAAACATTGAGTCTGCTTTAGTTTTCAGTTTTACTCATTAATTTATCGCTTTTTATTCCAAAGTTACAGCATAAATTGTGAGCTAAGGTCTTTTTTTCCAAAAAACAAAAATGCGCTTAACGGATTAAAAAAATTTTTTTTAAACGTTTTTTTTCTAAAATGCTGTGTTTTTATGTGCTTATAATAACCCATCAATAAAAAAATATAATATTTTAAAACTACGGCGTCTATGAATTAATAGCCACTTTGGGTACTATCGAACCCACTGTGCATGGGTCTGAATCGGCTTCCAGGTATATCTGCTTAAAACAGTTTCTTTTGCTTTGTGCAATCGCGTTTTTTTGTACTCTAAGCAATTTTTAACAAAATTTGTTCTGCCTCTTGAACGCTGTATAATATTTATTTTTTTCGTTATTACAACTTCACTTTAACCTAAAAGTGTCCGATATGTTAAAGGGAAGATCACTCTACCTTTAACTTTAACGTGAGGTTATTTTCAATTTGTTAATCAAACTATAAATTTATAAAAAACCAAATATCAACACACTGCACCGACAAAAAACAAATATATAATAAAATCTCGTATCCTGATGACGATATACAAAGAGGTAGCGAAATATTGATCAAATAATGTAAAATAGAACAAAAAAAAAAAAAAAAATTATTATTAAAAAGACCTTAGCTTAAAAAACTATTACATAAATTTGTTTACTTATAATTTTCACATTGTTAATTGTTCATAATAAACAAAATAAAGGGTGGTTAAATTTTAAGGCCCCAATGTTGATTTTAAATAAAACACAAATTAATTAGTAAATGATTGTCATTTATTTTTATTATGATAATATTGGTACGGTTCAATTATGCATGGAACAAAATATCGGTCAAATAGCCGTCGCGATTTTGGTGGCACACCTCCATCATATGGTCCAAATTTTCAATGACGCTGAGACATAATTGAGGTTCTCTGCCGTTTATGTGCCGAATTATCTTATCCATTAGCACTTGAATTGTTGCTGGCTTTTCGACGTACACCTTTTATTTTAAATAACTCCAAAAAAAAAAGTCCAACGGTGTCAAATGATCTTGACGGCCAATTGACATCGCGACCATGTGATATAACATGTCCATTGAATTTACCGCACAAAAGAGCCTTTTTTTCGTTAGCTGAATAAATACGGCACGATGACGCCGCCAGTCAATAAACTGCACAGTCACTCTTTGTGGGTGCATTGGTTTTTCGACAATCACTCTTGGATTATCATTCACCCAAATGCGGCAATTTTGCTTATTGGCGAATCCACTGAGGTAAAAATGTGCCTTATCACTGAAGTAGATTTTCTTCGAAAACTGATCATTCACGGCTGAATGATCGACGTTTGGAATGGTCAAGAGGCTCTAGTCGACGTCTTCTAACGAAAATTTGATTTAAAAAGATTGGAAAGAAAAAAGTAATTTGTACTATTTACAATTGTTTATTAAAATTGTTATTTCGGCTCGTGTTAATTTTAAAATTCTTATTTTTACATAGGCGTGGCACAGCCCACTTTTATAATTACGAAACTGTATAGTCATAACGGCTCAATATGTGTGCATGGTTTCCGAAAAATCGGTCCAGTGCAAGTACCTAAAAAATATAACTTTTTTTATGGGCGTGGCACTGCCCACTTTTTAAACTCGAAATTGTATAATCATGACAGCTCAATATGTGCGCAAAGTTTCAGATAAATCGATCTAGTGCAAGCGGCTAAAACTGCAAACTTTTTTTTATGGGCATAGCCCCGCCCAATTTTTACCACCCATAAACACTCCCTGAAATGTGTACAACAACTTGCCAAAGTTTGAGTCCGATCGACTTTACGGTTTCGGAGTCTATAACTAACGCACACACACACACACAGAGTTTCACTTTTATATATATAGATAGATGTATATGCACGTGTTTGAAATAAGTTTGATTGTCTTATCTATCACTAGTGAGAAAATCTAGTAAGTTTCATAAAAAAGAAGGCATCAGTTTACATTTATAAACGTTTAAAAGTAGTCACTGCGAAGTTTTTTTTTGTAATTTTAGAAATTTTGTTTATGGTTCTGGTACGTGTTATAAAAATAGCTGTTTGTGTTAACCGTGTACCTATTATTTGGATTTACCAGATTTTTGGTTATAAAATGACGTTTAGTACAAGTCATAAGCAACAAAACTTGTAAAATGAATAAAAAATATCCTCAAAAATTTTGCACATTTTGGACTAATAACAAAAATTTTAAAGAATGTTTAAGTAAATGCAAAAATCCAAAAAAGCACTGACACAAGTCCTTTGCCTTGTAAACCAATTAATATGAAAACTTAGCAACAGTAGTCTGTTTTTATCAGTACAAAGTAAAATTTTTATAATAAATTATCTATGAGAAGTCTGCAAAAATCGATTTGATCCTTTCTCAATTATAATTGCATAAAACAAAATAATATAAATATTAACTCAGCTTAAAATATTAACTCAGGAAATAAAATTCATGATCATATATTAAGTCCTGTCTTTTTGTTTACTGGGTAACTCGCTTTGCTCCACAACGGCATTTAAACGTTGGCTAAATAAGAATCACTGAAAATGTTAAATTTGACTAAAGGTCAATATTTAATTGAAGTTATATTTTTAACAACTTTCCTTTGTATTTTAACTGATTTTTAATTTTTAAATAACCTTAAGAAATACCTTTTGTATAAACCACAGTCATTTGCTGTCATAATTTTCTGAGTGAATGTAAAAAGCTATACGGACTTTTTACTTAAAACTTATTGTTTTCAATAAAATCTACTTTAAACTTTTTGGCCTCTTTTATACCGTTCGCAGTGAGTGTAAGGATATATATAGATTTGTCATTCCGTGTAAAATTTCTACAATTTTCATTTCGACCACATAAAGCATATATTTTCTGAAAGCTTATGAATAGGGTAGTCAATTAAAAAATGTCCATCTGTCTGTCCATGTTTATGTTAAATCAACTTTTTTGAAGCCCCCAGACATTTACAAAACCCCTGTAATCAGAAATGTCGCTCTATAAACAACTGAGATATGATGAAAAAACGTAGACCACCTCGTTTTTTCACTCCAATACAAAATGGATGAACGTAGGTTTGAATCCCAGTAAACACAAAAACATTTGTTTTGTTGCTTAAAATTTTTATACCCGCCACCAAAAAAATGGTGGGATTATATTCATTTTGTCATTCCGTTTGGAACACATCGAAATATCCATTCTAGACCCCATAAAGTATATATATTCTGAATCAGGGTTTGATTTTATGACGATCTAGCTATGTCTGTCCGTCTATTGAAAGCACGATAGAGGTCGCACCGAAAAGCTAGGGGGCTCAAATTTTGCCAGAATCTTTCTTATAGACAAGGTTTGTTTAGTATTGAAAATGGGCTAAATCGGAATACTAGATAGTGAGTTATAGCTCGTAATGCAAGAGTAGGTCGAAAAAACCGTGTCCTTCGAACATCGAATAAAATTGAAATGTGTCCAAACGCCTTAACGTAGACTCATGAAACTTCGAATATATATTTGTGGAGTAAAAACAATATCTCTCCCCAAAATTGCTTACATCTATGCATTAGGAAAGGAGTTATAGATAAAAATTTACGAAAATTTATACAGTGCAGTGTACTTTTCAGTATATTTTAAATTTAAAACCTAATAAAACTGACAAAATTAGATGTACGATTCTGAAATTTTGCACACTTTGCTTTTTGGTGAGAGGCTTTTCTGTAACGGAAAATCAATGTGCCACGCCCACTTTTATGCCCACCTCCCATATAACGTTTTAGCTAAAATTCATACAATTTCTCTATTAATAAAGATTTTGGAATAATAAAGGACTGTATTGAAACATCTAAGTTGTACTCATTAGCAAAAACAACTTTGACACGCCTACTATAACGGCCACTTTTCACGTTATCTTCCGTTAATGACATTTAAAAGCTCATAAAAACGACAAAATTAGAGGTATGATTATCAAATTTGTTACATATATCCTTCTAATCAATGTGATTACTGTGCCAGAATATTAAGATGTCACGCCCACCTCCCATATAACCTTTTACTTAAAATTTATATAATTTCTCTATTAATAAAGATTTTGGAATAATTAAGGTCTATATTGAAACATCTAAGTTGTACTCATTAGCAAAAACAACTTTGACACGCCTACTATAACGCCCACTTTTCAAGTTATCTACCGTTAATGAAATTTAAAAGCTCATAAAACCGACAAACTTAGAGTTATGATGATGAAATTTGCTACATATATCCTTCTAATCAATGTGATTGTCATGCCAAAAAGTTTAGGTTACACGCTCACTTTAACGCCTACCTCCCATATAACGGTTTATCTTAAATTCATGTGATTTCTTTATTGACAAAGTTTTTGGGAAAATAAAGGACTATATTGAAATATCTAAGTTGTATTTATTAGCAGAAACTTTATTGACCCGCCCACTTTCACTAAAAGACTAAATTTATGAAAACATTTTACTATCATATGGAAGTTATTAAGGGTGGTTAAATTTTAAGGGCCGATGTTGATTTTAAATAACACACAAATTATTTAAGAAATTATTATCATTTCTTTTTATAATGATAATATTTGTATGGTTCAAGCATGTATTTAACAAAATATTGGCCAAATGACGCCCTCCCCCCCCATCCTTGGCGCCACTCCTCTATCAGTGGTCCAAATTTTCAATGACAATGCTGATGCTCAATTGTTGGGCATGATGATGAGTCGAGGTTGACTGCTCTTTTGCCACAATATCTTAAAAAACAGCAATAGTTCGCATTCAACGAACTAAGAAGGCATTCCAGATTTTCTAACATTTTATACAGACCTGTTTTGCAGAAATTTAAATATTTTTTACAATTCTCCAGATTGTGGACGAATTTAAACGATTATGTTGACCAAAAGAATCACGAAGTGGACAAAATGCATTTTGATTTCAACGCCCATTTTTATAAAAAACCTGAATAACTTAAAGGCGTTGCTCATTTGCGTATCTTTCCACGGATCAAATTGAGTAAGTTTGAGATTGAGAAATGTCAAATGAAATGCAGAAAACAAATTTAAAGTCTAGGTGTAGTTCACCTTCCACATGGGCCCTTAAAATTTAACCACCCTCTACAAAGAAAGTGATACATATTTTATTATAAAGAGATTATTCCATAGCGATTAACGAAATCTATATATATAAAAGTGAAACTCTGTGTGTGTGTGTGTGTGTGTTAGCTATAGACTCTGAAACTGTAAAACCGATCGGGCTCAAACTTTGGTAAGTTGGTGTACACATATCAGGGAGTGTTTATGGGTGAAAAAAAGTGGGCGGGGCCACGCCCATAAAAAATTAGTTATCAGTTTTAGGTACTTGCACTTGACCGATTTTTCTGAAACTTTGCACACATATCGTGCTGTCATGACTAAATAATTTCGTGATAAGAAAAGTGGGCGTGGCCACGCCCCTAAAAAAGTTTTAATTTTGAGGGACTTGCACTGGACCGATTTTTCTGAAACTTTGCACACATATTGAGCTGTTATGACTTTACAATTTCGTGATTAGAAAAGTGAGCGGGGCCACGCCCAAAAAAAATTAGTTATCAGTTTTAGCTACTTGCACTGGACCGAATTTTTTGAAACTTTGCAAACATACTGAGGTGTCATGACCTTACACTTTCGTCATTAGAAAAGTGGGCAGGGCCACGCCCATAAAAACAATTATAATTTTGAGGTACTTGCACTGGTCCGATTCTTCTGAAACTTTGCACACATATTGAGCTGTTATGACTTTACAATTTCGTGATTAGAAAAGTGGGAAGGGCCACGCCCATAAAAAAATTATAATTTTTAGGTTTTTGCACTTGATATTCAATTAAAATTCAGAATGCATTTCGATTCATTAAGGGGCGTAGCAACGCGCGCCGGGTTTGGCTAGTAATAAATATTGTGCTTAAAATGTACACAAAATTGGTGGTGGGTATAAAAGATTCGGCACAGCCGAATATAGTGCTCTTACTTGTTAAATTTTTTTTTATTTTTTAACATACATACATAAACTCAATTTATAATTTTACAATCGAATGTTTTTAAGCGGATAAAGTCATTATAAAGAGAAGTAAGAGCGCTATATTCGGCCGTGCCGAATCTTATATCCCCTTCACAACGTGTAGTCATGCAATAACAGTAGTTTGTATCACCATTCATCCGATATGAAATACGTACATACATATAAAAAACATACATATATAAAAACATCCCATTGTAAAATTATAAATTTACGTATGTATGTTAAAAAAACAAAAAAAAAAAAAATAAAAAATAAAAATTTAAAAAAATATTAAAAAAAAATAAAAAAAAAAATTAAAATATATATAATAAATATAAAACAAAAAAAAAATAATAAAAATATAAATAATATATTAAATAAAAAATAAAAAAAAAATTAAAAATTTTTTTTTGGCTCAGCTGGGATTCGATGCCACGTTTTCTCTAACCAGTATACACGTTTGTATGTTTGTATGTATGTATGTTGTTGTTGTAATGTTGTTTTTGTGAAAAAAAAATCGAGGTGGTCGTGGGTTTTTGCTCATATCTCAGTTGTTTATGTACCGATATATCTGATTTTCAATACCGATCTACTCCCGAATATTTCTGATATTTCAATACCTCACCCGGGTCCAAGCGATGTATATAATATATATACCCTTTTTCACTGTGTGAAGGTTATAAAAATAACCATCTTTTTGTCTTTTTTTTTTTGTTGTAGAACCTTAATGTGTTTGTTAATAATTACATTGAAATATACCTGCGATCGTATGAAATGCCTAATTTTTAAAAACAATTAAAACTATTAAACAAGTGCCGAATCTGATAATACCCTTCACCATCTTGTACGTAGGTATAGTGACGACATCGTAGCTTTGCCTAGATTTTATTTTGCTTTATTATTTCCGTTTTACATAGTTGAATTCTACCCTTTCATTTGATATCCATATTGATTAGGTTAAAAGAAAATTATCCGCTATTTAGTTTATAGCCCTATCTTGGACTTTAACTTTTTCGTAGTTTACTGTCTAACCGTTTCATTTGATACCTATATTGTGGAAGTTGAAGAGCATAGTCGTAGTTACTTTTTTGATCCATATATCCGCCATTTTATTTATTTATTTATTTTTTTTTTTTTTTTATTTTTATTTTTATTTTTATTTTATTTATTTTATTTATTTATTTATTATTATAATCCAGCGCAAAGATTTAATCTTATATAATAGCACTGAATACTAGTTTAAGTAACATTTAACAATGAAAATTAAAAAAAAAAGAGAATAACAATAATGATAACAGTTAACATTTAGTTACAAGTAATATTAAGACCTTATTATAAGGAATGTATATAAACATGTATTTAATTATAAAAAAGTATTATTTATTTAAAATAATCATATATCATTTTTTTAAATTGCGTTGCGTTGCTGACTATTTGTAAACGAGAGGGTAATTGATTCCAAATTCGTATGACATTAACATAGAAGTGTTGGTCGGAGAAAGCAGTGCGATGATTTATTTGAATAATACGGCATCCTCTATCAGACCTGAAGAAGTTTAGTCGTTCATATAGGTATTTTGGTTGCCGTGTGTAAATTATTTTGTGAAGGTAGATTAAAGATTTACATTTCAATAGATTTTCGAAGGTGACTCCAAAGATTTGCTTTGCGAAGCGGGATATGCTGTCAAAACGTCGTATGCCAAATATGTATCGTGCAATATTGTTAAATGCTATCTTTAGTTTATGTAAACTAGTTGCATCACAACTTGTAAACAGTTCACATCCATAAAGAAGAGTAGGTATAAGATATGTTTTAGCTAGCAGCATTCTGACTTTAAGGGGAATTAACCATTGTGTACACCAAAGATTCCTTAACATACCATATATTTTTGCCGAAGTAATTATGATGTGGTCGTTCCAGAGTAGATTTTTATTAAATGTAACTCCAAGGTTTTTTAACTTATCCACTAATTCAATTTTCGACTCTCCCAGAGTTAGTTCAGGAACAAATGATACGTTACGTGTTTTTTTGGTAATAAGCATACATTTTGATTTAGAAGGATTAAGACATAATCCATTAACTACAGCCCACTGCCTTATATTCTCCAGATCAGCATTAATTTTTCGTGCACATTCTTCAATTTCTAATGGCTTACAGCTAATGTAGAGTTGAACATCATCTGCGTACATCTGAATATTGCAGTATCTCAACTGGTTCGGAAGATCATTGGCGTATGCAGAGTACAACAATGGGCCTAAGATGGATCCCTGTGGTACACCTCTTGTTAGTTCTACTCTATTGGACCTCTTATCACCTTGGAAAACCGACTGCGATCGACCTGTTAGATATGAGGACATTAATTTTGTAGCTGTAGAGGAAAATTTAAAGATTTTGTTTAACTTAATAGTCAGTATTTCAGTGTTGACGGTATCGAAGGCTTTGGAATGGTCCAAAAGGATAAGGAAAATAAGTTTGTCATCATCAATTTGCGATCTTATATATTCCGTAACATCAATTAAAGCAGATACACAGCTATGTTGTGGTCGAAACCCTGATTGCCTTGCAGTCAACAGGTTATTATCAAGGATAAATTCTGTCAATTGGTTGTGCATTAAGCGTTCAAGTATTTTTGATAGAAAAGGCAGAATAGCTATCGGACGTAATTCGTTTTTAGCTTTGGGTATTGGCACAATTTTAGCGTATTTCCATTGAGTGGGATACACGGATTTTGTTATTATAGAGTTAAAGAGATGAGTAATATATGGTAACAAAATCGGAAATATAATTTTTATGAATCTTGGATGAACACCATCATAGCTGGTAGCATTTGATTTAATGCTACAGAAGCTTCTGAATACTTCGGTTTGTGAGAAACATGTAAATTTAAATTGGTTACGGATGACTGTATCAGTTTGGTTCCTGAAACGCGAAACATCTGCAGTAGGCATTGGTAAATTTGTAAATTTGCTATTTAAATCGTCAACATCAATATCAGCAGTAATATTTCTTGATTTGTTAATTACACCAACATTTTTAATTACCTGCCATGTCGCCTTAGTATCTAAGCAATTAGAGAATTTTGAGCCATAGTAGGATGATTTGGCAATTCTAATGCAAGAAGTAACCCTATTTCTGATTAAACAAAATTCAGCCTTCAGTTCAGGGGTCTTAAATCTCTTCCACCTTGCGTAAGCTATATTGCGTTGTTCAATTAAGCGTTTAATCTCTGCTGAAAACCATGAATTAGGAGATTTTGTGAACCTTTTCGTTTTAAGAGGAACAAATTCGTCGAAGAGTTGTTCAATATTATCTTGAATAAAGTTAAGCTGATTATCAACAGAAGGCATGTAATATATACAATTCCAATTGATTTGTGAAATTTTGTCATATAACGCCGAATAATTAATTTTTTTGAAGTCCCGATAGCTAAAACTGTCATCAGAGGTATCTGGTTTAAAATCATATGTGGTAAATATTAGGTCATGCCTTGAAAAAACTGGCGCAGATATTTGTTCAAACAATAAAATTCTAGACAATGAGTTGGTGAAAAATAAATCTAGGAGGGAATTTAAGTTGGTAGAGTAGTGTGTAGGAGTTATTTTATTAACAGCCTCTAAACCAATGTATTGCATTTCATTCGAGAATTCAGATTCAACCAAGATATCGCTGTTAAAATCACCGGCTATTAAAACATTGCTGTATCCCATGGTAATATTAGACAAGTCCCCAAAAAAAGCCTCTGCACTGATATTTTTATTAGGTCTATAAACGCTTCCAAGTAACAGTTTTTCATACCCATTGAACAATTCCAAAAAAAGATAATCTATCCTGTCACCATCTCTTGATCGAACTTTGAATTTACATTTAATACAATTCTTTACGTAGATAGCAACACCGCCGGCTTTTTTATCCTTGTCACCGTTTTTTTGACGTCTATCCGCTCTAAAAAGCTTATAACCACACAATCTATAGCATTCATCGTTGACTTTCTCGTTGAACCACGTTTCCGATACACATATAGCATCGACGGTTGAACCCTCAAATATAAAACGGAACTCTTCGAGTTTACATTTCAAACTTTGCGCATTAATATGGACAATGTTCAGACCATGTTTGACTTTAGTTAATATCCGTATCATGTTATATGTATTGAATTTGTATCTCACCCTCGTACTATTTAAATTGCTTAACATTAATTACATAATCGACATAATCGACTGCAGCGGACGACATCTTGGATTTTAACTTTTTCATTATTTACTGTATTCCACTGACTGAGTTCTTTCGTTTATAAATCTAGGATTCTAAAATTGGCGACTAGGATGAAAGTGAGAATTTTTTTATTTTCCTAGTTTATGAATCAGGAATTTTAAAATTAGGGACTATTGATCCAAATTCGTACCTTAAGGGGGTAAAAAAGGTAAAATCGATAATCTTATATCTGATAAACTAAAAATTATACAAAATAAATTGAAAAAGTATTGTAATTTGCACAACAAATAAGCTGACAGGTGTTTGGCCTGTTTTTGAATATTCAACCCCTTACGGGAAAAACGGGTATAACTATAATTTGACACTTTTTTGGTGCTCTATGTAACTTCCAAACAGATAAGGCTGAGAAAAAAGTTGAAACTGTATTAGTTAATCCGCAAAAAAATATTAATAAGTTTCAACCGTTTCTTTAAATTCGTATGTATAAGGGGTAAAAATTTTCCCATTTTTGGTACTTTTTTTTAAAAGAAAGGGACACAATTTGATAATTATTATTGCCCAATAGAATAGGGATAATTATTTTGGTAAAATTTTTGGAAACTTTAAGGAGGACAAAAAAGGTACCAAAAAGGGAAAAACGCCGGAAAATGTATATAATTCCTATTTACAGGGTTAATTTTCATAAAATCTTACTTATATAATAAATCTGAATGTTTGTATGTTTGGATATTTGTTACTCAATCATTCAAAAACGGCTGAACGGAACTAAATGAAATTTGGCACATATATAGATAACAACCTATGCAGATTAACACATGGGCTACTTTTTATCACGGTAACCAGGCGAAGTCGTTGGCAAACTCATCATCACACAGCCTAAACGTGTTGCTTGTGTTGTAAAATTTTTATTTTTGTTGTAAGTTTTGACTTTTCTTTTATATTTTCAAATTAATAATCCTGCTAATACGTATAATAAATGTGAATGTTTGTATGTTTGGATAAATTTGACAAACATATATATGTATAACAATCGAGCTTTATACTAAGTCTAACTTTTATCCCTATAACTACGCAGACGAAGTCGCGGGCACAAGCTAGTTTGTAATAAATTTGTAATAAGGATTTCACTCGACTTACAAAATAATGTATTTTGGTATAAATTTAAACACATTCATAACAGGGTAGAAAGGGGAAAATTCGGGAAAACAGTTTGGTACTTTTTAAAACATATGTAACTACTTGTATGCAAAAAAGAATAGATTTACTCACTTTAAATCATGGGGGTTAAGGTACTTTTTTGAATTTTTATTATACTTTTTGCATTTTTAACATTTGCAAAGGTACACGTAAAGAAAAACCATGGTTACGGCATGATAACGATGGTCATATTATTTTCTCTAAAACAATATTCGGTTGTCGAAATCAAGAAATAGTTACTTTTATTTAATTTCGTTATATATTTTGTCACAATAATCAAGCATTTGTTCGAATTGTATCATTTAATGTTGAAACTTGAAAATCAACAAGAAAAAGTAATAAAAATGTTGATATAAAAATTGCAATTAAAAAGGTAAATACAATCAATATGTGTGTGTTACATCAAAAGAATAGAAATCTGAAAGTAGGTACTAAAAATCCAAGTTACCATTGAAGATTATAGTGAAGGACAAAATGTTATTTTTATTATTATTTTTATACTCATTTATGCATATTGTGAATTTAAAATATATCCCCGATATATACTCACTGTACTTTTTTTCTAACTAATAATAATTTTAACCGAAAAACTTTTAGTAATTAAAAAAAATAACTTGAGTATTCCGTAAATAGTAAGAACTGCGTCATCGAAGTAGCGGGTAATATGTTAGTTTAATAATAACATATTTTAATAGACATAATTAAAAGTCAATAAATCTACTCTTTTTTGCATAAAAACAATTATGTTCAAAAAAGTACAAACGTGTTTTCCCGATTTACCCCCTTTCCAACGCATTACGGATGTGTTTCCAGTTTTCCTAAATTACGTAATCTTGTATGTCTGGAGAACCCAGTATTAAAACTTTTATTCCAATTGACCCAATAAATTAATTAAATCGATTTTTCGTATTTTCCCTTTTTTGGTAATTTTTTTTGGTATTTTTCCTTGACGAATCCATAAATTGTTCCAAAATAATTGTCTTTATATGGAATTAATGTCGAATCGCATAAGTAAGAAAGTTTATTGTTCCGTAAAACAATATAAGTTACAAATAATTAATATAAAAATTTTTGTTTTAATTACAAGACTACAGTATATTTACTGCATCAGGGTTATCTTTTACGAAAGGTTAAGTGAAATAGGTAGAACGTGTGCAGAACATTAAAAGTCGAATCGCATAATATAAGTATCTTTCTTCGAGTACCAGAAAGTGGTATATAGATATGAATTTAATGAAAGTTACAAAATCTTATTAATATTTTTTTTTGAAATATCTAATACAATTTAATTTTTTCCTATGCGTATGAATTTGGAAGCTACATAAGGTTCTTAAAAATAATTTTTACCCGTTTTTGCTCCATAGGGGTTGAAAACTACAAAAGGACTAGAATTTTGGTAGATTACAATACCTTTTAAAGTTACTATGTGTGCTAAGTGGTTCTCGGATATGTTGTATGATACTTAACATATCAGAAAAATAATAATAATAATATTTATAAAATTAATGAAAACTTATTTTGTATTTGGGAAGAACCTAAATATTCAATAGGAAGTAAAAATTGTATTTGCGTCTTAAGTATTTGCTAGTTTCTGATAAAGAGCAAACTACATTGATGTTATACTAATGGAAAGAAGAAAGATGTTTTTATCATAATAACATATTAGGTATGGATTAATTCCTTCTGAGAAGAGATTGTTTTGATAGCATTTTATAGCCAAAATTCGTTTTCTTACTTTGATTAAAGTTATTAATATAAAGAGAATTGTCGTTAACTTATTATTTTTAAATTAAAAAAAAATAAACAATATTTCTATAACTTTATCTGACAATACGCATCTATTACCCTTATTCGTTAGCGAGAAACATAACTGTGAAATCTTTTAAAGTACATATATCCGTGTACAATATGTATATGCTATAGTGGCAACAACGTGTCGTTGTGCATATTTTGTAGAAAAGAAAAAAAAAATAAAATAAAAAAATCATCTTTGAGATATAGTTATTTGTAAACAAAAAAAAAACTACCAAAATGAGAGCATACTAAAAGAAAATGTACAACAATTTTACACATTTTGGGCTAAATGCAGAACGGCTAACATTTTTTGAATCAGTTTTTCTCCGAGCGTGCTAAAGTTTGCAACGATTATAGGATCCGTGTCGTTTTTTAACGTGTCCGATACCTGTAGTACGAGTGAAAGAGATAAATATAGTCGATAATAATTTTATCAAAGAATCGTATTGTGAAAAAGTATTTTTGAAGAAGAAAAATATATACGTAGATGCATATATGTGTATATACATAAAAAATTTTTTTTTTTTTTATAAAATTGTTAATAATAGTATAGTTTTGAGAAAATTTATTTATACCTACACAATTTTTAAGTGATCTAAACTGTTTCCGGTTTCTGCGAAATAAAGCTTACAAAGATTTTGAGGCGAAGATTTTAAATGTTCTTATTAAAAGTGTTGCAATTTGAAAGAATAAGTTCTATTTTTATAACACAGCTAAAATTTTCGACAAACTGCACATTTTAATAATAAATAGGTTCTAGTAAATGATTGTAAGAATATTTTCCCTAATATTTTAATTTACTAAAAACAAGTAAAAAATTAATTGGTGTCTAAGTTATTGGCTGGTGTGTTTTAAATTGCAGAAAAAAGTATTATGTGCCTAGTTAAGAAAATGTTGAAATACAAATGCACTTTTTTACCAGGCTAAAGAACAAGTGCACGAGTAATTTATTGACTGAAACGAAAATTAATTGAAATTATAAATGTACGTTTGTATGTTGCACCGATTTCAGTACATCGAACAAGAATAAACATTAAGTACCTACACTGAAAGAAAGTATTACGCAATTTTGTATGTATTTTTGTTGTAAATACGAATAAAAATCAAAAAATACAAGAACATTAAAAGGAAAAGTAGCCGGAACACCACCAGCACAAATTGCGACTAGCAACAACAACAAGCAAATACAATTACCAACCATTCTAAGAAGCAGACAAATTTAGCTTCATCATTTCTTTAAGTCTTTTTTCGGTAATATTCTTCAGCGCCAGGGCACTTGTAATTTTTTGTGTGATTGTGAAGTAGTACTATAAATACTTACATGCAGATACATACATACATATCTATGTATGTATGTATATAAAAAGAACTTCCTACAGTAAGCCGCATCACCCTTAAAATAATTGTTATCACCATTATCCAACGTCATAATCGAGTGCCGCACTGCATTTCCCTCATGTAAGCAAATATTTTCGTAAGTATAAACACACAAAACGCAGGCAAACTTAACGTCAACTATGAACATTTTTTTACTTCTTCTATTCTTTTATTTTAGTTGTTGATCTAATGTTAGGACAAGCCATATTGTCTGTAATAAATATTTATTAATTTAAAGTTTTGAGTAATAGAAGAAAACGGTGAGAGAAAGATATGTTAATTCGATGAATTCTCAATTATAAACAATCTAAAAGCGCATGATCACTAAAAACATGCGCACATCAGAATTCGCATAAAAAGTAGATCACAGAAACATACTAAAGATTAAAAACAAATTCATTCATAATACAAACTTAACAAGTAAAAGCATTATATGTACGTATTTGGATGTGCCAAATTTTGAATACCCACCACCAATTTTGTGAAGTACTTTTAAAGCATAAAATTTTTTATTTTGTTAACAATTCTTATCACTTAAGAATAATTTCTTTATACTTTAATATGTTTTACTTTTTGTTTTAAAGTCCAATTTGCTATTAAGAAATTTATTTTCTTATATTTAGTCGCAAAATGAAACATAAGAACGATAATAGTGATATTACCTACTTCTTTTCACTACAATATTTTAGAAGTGGGAGTTAAAGTAGGCTAGTCAGATTAATTTCTGTCTATTACTTTAATTAACATATTGCAATATAAAGTCTTTTTATACCCTTCACACAGTGAAAAAGGGTATATATAGGTTTGTCATTCCGTGTGAAATTTCTACAATTTTCATTTCCGACCCCATAAAGTATATATTTTCTGAAAGCTTATGAATAGGGGAGTCGATTAAGCTCTGTCAGTCTGTCAGTCTGTCCGTGTGTATGTTGCAATCCACTTTTTGAAGCCCCTCGACATCTCTTGGACCCGGGTGAGGTATTAAAATATCAGAAATATTCGGGAGTAGATCGGTATTGAAAATCAGAAACACCGGTACATAAACAACTGAAATATGAGCAAAAAACCACGACCACCTCGATTTTTTTTTCACAAAAACAACATTACAACAACAACATACATACAAACGTGTATACTGGTTAGAGAAAACGTGGCATCGAATCCCAGCTGAGCCAAAAAAATTTTTTTATTTTGTTTTATATTTTTTTTTTATTTTTTATTTAATATATAATTTATATTTTTATTATTTTTTTAATTTTTTGTTTTATTTTTTTTTTGTTTTATATTTATTATATATATTTTCATAATTTTTTTTTAATTTTTTTTTTAAATTTTTTTTTTAACATACTTAAATTTATAATTTTACAATGGGATGTTTTTATATATGTATGTTTTTTAAATGTATGTACGTATTTCATATGGGATGAATGGTGATACAAACTACTGTTATTGCATGACTACACGTTGTGAAGGGTATATAAGATTCGGAACGGCCGAATATAGCGCTCTTACTTGTTTTCTTCTAAAATCTTTCTCTGTATAGAATTTATATGAATTTTAGAAAAAGCGTTTTATAGATTGAAAGTGAACGTGTCATCTTAATAATACTAACCAAAAATTTATAGTTGCAAAATTTTAGAATCGTTCATTTAAAACTGTTGGCTGTGGCGAATTTTTGACACCCACCACCAATTTGATGTACATACTTTTATAGCACAAAATTGATTATTTTTTTCTTAACAGTAATCGCTATAGAATAATCTCTTTATACTAAAATATGTATCACCTTTGTATAACTTCGATATGCTAGTAAAATGTTTTCGTAAATTTAGTCTTTCAATGAAATTGGGCATTAAAGCAGGCGTGTCAATATGGTTTCTGCTAATAAATAAAACATAGATATTTCAATATAGTCCTTTATTCTTCCAAAAAACTTTGTCCATAGAGAAATTATATGAATTTAAGATAAACCGTTATATGGGAGGTAGGCGTTAAAGTAGGTGTGTCACGTGAAAAGTGGGCGTTATAGTAGGCGTGTCGAAGTTGTTTCTGCCAATGAATACAATTTAGATATTTCAACATAGCCCTTTATTATTTCAAAATCTTTATTCATAGAGAAATTATATGAATTTGAGGTAAAGCGATATATGGAAGGTGGGCTTAAAAGTGGGAGTATAACATTTATTTTCCGTTAGAACAAAGCCTTTGGCTAAAAAGCAATGTTTGCAAAATTTCAGAGTCGTACATCCACTTTTGGTGCTTTTATGACGTTTTTGTTTTTAAATATACCGAAAAGTACACTCTGCGGTATAAATTTTCGTACATTTTGATCTATAACTCCTTTCCTACTGCATAGATTTAAGCAATTTTTAGGGAAAAATATTGTTGTTACTCAGGAAATATATAGTGAAGTTTCATGGCTCTACGTTAATGAGTTTCGACACAATTGCATTTTCTTTGATGTTGGAAGGCAATGGTTTTTTTACCTACTCTTGCATTACGAACTATAACTCTTTTCCTTATATTCCAATTTACCCCATTTTTTCAATACCAAACAAACTTTGTGTGTAGAAATATTCTGGCAAATTTTTAGCCTCCTAGCTTTTTCGGTCCGACCTCCATCGTGCTTTTAACAGATGGACAGACGGACGAACATAGCTAGATCGTCATAAAATGAAACCCTGATTCGGAATATATATACTTTATGGGGTTTAAAATGGATATTTCGATGTGTTACAAACGGAATGAAAAAATTAATATACCCCCACCATTTTGTTCGTGGCGGGTATAAAAAGGACATTGTTATATACATCTTAAAATTTGTTTGTTTTACTTTTTTTTGTTTACTCAAGAATTATGCCTCCGCGATTTTATCACTCTGCGTCATTGCATTTAGCCGACATCACATTTAATTCGATATTCGAAAGACATTTTTTATGACCTACTCTTGCATTACGACATATAACTCCCTTCGTAATAAACTGATTTAGCCCATCAAAAATGTTTAGTATCAAAAACATTTTTAATGTATTGGAAATATTCTGGTGGATATAAAAAAATCTATTTAGAATATTTTTTACACTTTGAAAAGTCAGATTTTTTTTAAATTTGGATTTTTCCAACAAATTATCATAAAAACTTTATGTATGTATTTTAAAATTTTATATGTATGTTAAAAAAATATCTTAAAAAAATTCCCAAATCCTTTTTTATATTATATATTTTTATTAACAAAATCTCAACAGAAATAAAATTCAAAATTAAAAAATTTTCAACACTAATCTGTTTAACTACTAGAAAGAAAATTATAGCATTTTATTTCCCATTAATCAGGCAATTTAAAATTATTTAAATTTTTTTTTTTTTGGAAACTCGCAAAAGGAATAAAAGAGAAAATATCATAGAAGGTAAATAGTTAAACTCATTTTACTTCAAAATTATAAGACATACTCTTACACAAATTTAACGATTAGTACTCTGCTACGAGCTCCAGCAAGTAGTTTGGAAGTTACATGTTTATTACCACGTTTTCTTTAAAAGGAATTACTGTGAGAAGTAACAAAACTGAACAATTTTATTTCTTTCAATATTATTATAAATTCTTTAATTAATGTTGTTATTACTGTAAACTTTTTTGGCGCCTAGATTGGATCAAAACCAAGTAAGAGCACTATATTTTTGATACCCAACACCAATTTAAAAGCACAAAATTTATTAGTTTGTTATTAACAGTAATCGCTATGGAATAATCTCTTTATACTAAAATATGTTTTATTTTCTTTATTTAACTTCGATTTTATATTAATTTATTTCCTTAAATCAAGTCTTTAAATGAAACATTAAGAATTTCTACATTAGAAATGATACTTTATTTTTTTCAACAGTGTTGTATTTTTACGGAATCTGAAGAGTATAATTTGGTACCCAGAGGTAGTTAAAAAACAAGTAAGAGCACTATATTCGGCTGTGCCGAATCTTTTATACCCACCACCAATTTTGTGTACATTTAAAGCACAATAATTATTATTTTGTTAATGGCTTTCTTTGTAGAGGGTGGTTAAATTTTAAATTTAAAACAGAGGCCGAATTATGGCACTCGAACGTGATCGAAATTTGAAAACTCTTATTAGAATCTATATACCTAAAGCATACTCGATCGTTCGAGTAAAATTTCGATCGATATCGAATGCCGTAATTCGGCCCCAGGTCTGTATAAAATGTTAGAACATCTATAAATGCCTTCTAACTTCGTTAAATGAGAAGCATTGCTGTTTATCGCGATAGTGTGGCAAAAGAGCAGTCAACTTCGACTCATCATCGTGCCAAACAATTGAGCATCAGCAATGTTATTTAAAATTTGGACTATCGGATTGAGGTGTGCCGTTGAGGTCGCGGGGCCATTTGGCCGATATTTTGTTCCATACATAATTGAACCATACAAATATTATCATTAAAAAAGAAATGATAATAATTTCCTAAATAATTTGCGTTTTATTCAAAATCAACATCGGCCCTTAAAATTTAACCACCTTTTATAACTTGGATATGCTGGTAAAATGTTTTCGTAAATTAAGTGTTTCAGTGAAAATGGGCGTTAAAGTAAGCGTGTCAATAAAATTTCTGCTAATAAATACAACTTAGATCTTTCAATATAGTCCGTAATTCTTCCAAAATATTTATTCATTGAGATATTATATGAATTTGAAATAAAGCATTATATAGGATGTGGGCGTAAGAGTGGGCGTGTCACCTAAATTTTCTGGCATAACAATAGCATTGACTAGAAGGATTTCCGTAGCAAATTTTATCATCATACCTCTAATTTTGTCGGTTTTATAAATTTAAATTTCATTAACAGTAAATAACGTGGAAAGTGAGCGTTATAGTAGGTGTGTCGAAGTTATTTATGCTTATAAATACAACTTAGATATTTCAATAAAGTCCTTTATTATTCGATTTATAGAGAAATTATAAGAATTTAAGAGAAAACGTTGTATGGGAGGTTGGCGTGTCACATTTATTTTCCGTCAGAAGAAAGCCTTTGACCAAAAAGCAATTCCTGCAAAATTTCAGAATCGTAGATCTAAATTTGTCACTCTTATTAGGTTTAAAATTTTTAACATATTGGAAAATACACTGCGCGGTATAAATTTTCGTACATTTTGATCTCTAACTCCCTTCCTAATGCATGCATTTAGGCAATTTTTCTTTCTTCCTTATACTCTGATTTAGCCAATTTTCTATTCCAAACAAACCTTGTGTATAAGACATATTCTGGCAAAATTTGAGCCCACTAGCTTTTTCGATGGGACCTCTATCGTGCTTTTAACAGACGGACATACGGACGGACATAGCTAGATCGTCGTCAAATGAAACACCGATTAAGAATATACATACCATTTTTTTGGTGGTGGATATAAAAACTCAAATACTTCAAAAAAACACATTACAAAAAAATTTGTTTAGCTCTTTTACTAAAATTTTGCAAAAAATATTTGACCTTGTGTCACAAAAATTGGTCTGCTGATCACGGTCGGATCGTAACGGGTATAAAATGGGGAGGAGAGGAGAGTTTTATCTACTAAATGGTGCTAATTTCTTTTTGTTATCTTATGTTTTCTAGAAGTTATGGTGTATTAAAAAAAGGAATTTAGGAAAATTTAGACCTAAAGATAAAAAAAAATTATTTCTAAACATTATAAATAATTTATTTTCATGTACTAATGGCTAACAAATTTTAAAATTATACAAAACTTATTTCGTTTGAAAATCTTCTAAAAGTAAAATGTTATAGAACTTTAAAAATCAAAATCTTACTAATAAATTTCCTGTTTTAGCAAAATGCTGAGCATGTCTATTTTGAATCACCCTGTGGCCCTTAAAATTTAACCACCCTTTACAAAAGAATAGATAGATAAAAAAAAAATTTGTTAAAATATGTATTTTAAATATTCAAATACTTATTTTAAATCTACTGATGCACATTTTTTTAAAATATTTTTAAATCTTAAACCTCATAAGACTGTGTGTACAACTATATGTAAAGTTGGGCACAAATCATTACTCTAGTTAATTTTTGTCAACAAACTTCGGTCATTTTCGTTTTCACAAACCCCTATAAAATTCCTTTGTAGTTTGTGCAAAAAAATGTTACTAGAGTCATCTAGTGTTCTACGTGATGTTTAGCAAAGACATCATCCTCAGTGTTTGCAAAATGTAGTGGCGCCTTCAACAGATGTCGCCATCTGCAATGAATAAATGCTAATGAATATGACTAATATATTTTTATAAAAATTTAAAAAAAAAGTGGGCGTGGCACATTTATTTTCCGTTATAACGAAGACTTTAACCAAAAAACCATGTTTGCAAAATTTCAGAACCGTACATATAGTTTTGTCAGTTTTATTACGTTTTAAACTTCAAATATACACTGAGCGGTATAAATTTTCGTACATTTTGACCTATAACTCCTTTTCTAATGCATAGATTTAAGCAATTTTTGGGGAGAAATATTCTTTTGACTCGAGAAATATATACTCGAAGTTTCATGACTCTACGTTTATGCGTTTGGACACAATTCCTTTTTTTTCGATGTTTGAAGGACACGGTTTTTTCGACCTATTCTTGCTTTACGAGCTATAACTCTCTTTCTAATATTCCGATTTAGCCCGTTTTCAATACCAAACAAACCTTGTCTATAAGAAAGATTCTGGCAAAATTTGAGCCCTTTAGCTTTTTCGGTGCGACCTCTATCGTGCTTTCAACAGACGGACAGACGGACGGACATAGCTAGATCGTCATCAAATCAAACCCCGATTCAGAATATATATACTTTATGGGGTTTAAAATGGATATTTCGATGTGTTACAAACGGAATGACAAAATGAATATACCCCCACCATTTTTTTGGTGGCGGGTATAATAACATTAGCCTTGTGTGGTTATGTCACCTTAAACTTTTAAAATCATATAATTAATGTTTGAATTCAACTCAGACAATCTTTTATTACATTTTAAATATACCGAATATGTATACCGTATATGTATACAAACGGAATTATAAAGTGATACACCCCTATAATATTTTTAGTGGTGGGTATAATAAACAATAGTAGATATTTGTAAGTGTAGCAAAATAAATTTAGACAATAAAATTATTTTTATACCCGCCACCAAAAAAATGGTGGGGGTATATTCATTTTGTCATTCCGTTTGTAACACATCAAAATATACATTTTAGATCCCATAACCTATATATACTCTGAATCGGGGTTTTATTTTATGATGATCTAAAGCTATATCCGTCCGTCTGTTGAAAGAACGATAGAGGTCAGACCGAAAGATCTAGGAGGCTAAAATTTTGCCAGAATATTTCTTATACACAGGGTTTGTATTGAAAATGGGCTAAATCGGAGCATAAGAAAGATAGTTATAGCTCGTAATGCAAGAGTGGGTAAAAAAACCGTGTGCTTTTAACAACGCATAAAGGGAACTGTGTCCAAGCGCATCAACGTGGAGTTATAAAACTTCGGATATATATTTCCTGAGTAAAAACAATATTTTTCCCTGAAAATTGTTTAAATTTATGCATTAGGAAAAGAGTTATAGATCAAAGTGTACGAAAATTTATACTACGCAGTATATTTTTCGATATACTCAAAATTAAAAACGTAATAAAATTGACAAAATTAGATGTACGATTTTGAAATATTGCAAACATTGCCTTTTGGTCAAAGGCTTTCTTCTAACGGAAAATAAATGTGACACGCCTATTTTAACGCCTACTTTAATTGAAAGATCAAATTTACGAAAACATTTTACTAGCATATCGAAGTTATACAAAGAAAGTGATACATATTTTGGTATAAAGAGATTATTCCATAGAGATTACTGTTAATAACCAAATAATAAATTCTGTGCTAAAAAAAGTAGATCATGTTGGTGATGGGTATAAAAGATTCGGCACAGCCGAATATAGTGCTCTTACTTGTTTCTCCTGAAAAACTATTAAACTCATAACTGAATTTGTTAGAGCACGACAATTTCTTGATTAAAAACAATATGTTTCCTTGAAACATACTCACATACGAATATTACGAAAGGAGTTATAGATAGAAATGTACGAACATTTTATAGTTAATGTTATTTTGAGTGTATTAAAAAAGTTTGAATATCTTTTTACTCCTTTTTATTTTATTATCATTTTATACCCTTCACCTGTGGTGCCCTAGGGTATATATTTATATAGCTTTGTCATTCTGTTTGTAATTTCTACAATATTCATTTTAGACCCTAAAAATATATATATTCTGAATTCTTATAGATGATTTAGGTAAGTCTGTCTGTCCGTCTGTTGAAATCTACTTTTTGAAACCCCCACATATACTTCAGACTCCTATACACACAAAGAAAAAACATGGCTGTGGTAATCAAAATCGAAGAGCAACATACTATGATTATATTGTATGAATATAGTTAAAACATATAGTAATTGTTGGTTATCATTATTATGTTTAATTAGAGTATCATGCAATTATCATATTATGACTACAAATGATATGAACAATCTACAATAATACAAATTATTGTTTTTTGCTGTTAGTTATACTGAATGTAGGTACTACTCGCCTTTATAATCCCAATTTGTTACCAATATTGTTCTAGATTTTATCGTTTATTTGTATTATTTCTTAGGTTTTTGAAATTATTCAAATTCACAAGATTGAGATTTTAACGAAATTTACGGCCTTCAAATAAAAATCCATGGAATACCTATCATAAAGTTTTTTTTTACAGAATAACTTACATATGGTGTAGGTATGGGCTTAATCTAAAAAGAAACGCATGTATTTAAGACAAATTGGAAATTATATTTATTGATTACTTCATCTTAAGGCCAACGGAGAGACAATGTTTTTGTTTTTTATTTGGTGTAAAAACGTATAAATTTTTTGGCGTGCCAAAATTAAGTCATCAATAGTCAGTGATTGGCTTTTGCTTTGTTGATGGTAATAGCAAAGGCAAGACGCAAAGGGAATTGGAGCCTCTTGAAATAGAATGGTAAATCGCTGGAAATTATCGGAATTCGTGGAATAAGTACATCTTCGCCTTTGAATCTGCCACCGATGATTGTTACCCCGATTAAATTTGGTGAACAGTTTTTGATAATCAATCTGGTTCCGTTGCATAACTTTGGTGCTTTTAAGTTGCGAATAAGAATTACCGGTGATCCAACCTTTAATGTTAGTACATGCGGTGGCATTCAAGGTGGTTCCAATGAATTAAAAAATTCAGTGGGATAATTGACGGCTTGTTCTTCATCCATTACTTTGTGGATCGATTTGTATTTGACTAATTTGCCGGGCCGTTTTAATTGAATTTGCTCATTGAGCTGTAAATATTTTTTGTAAATAAACCGAAAACTCAGATTTTTGAATGCAACATTTCGAAAGTTTTAAAATTTTGATATTGGATCATTATTATCATAGGTTTTTTGTAAATATCTTCGGAACTACACAACCGATTAAGCAGTTTGATATCTCGTTTTTAAAAACATGACAACGGCTTAAAAAAAATAAAAAAACAAACAAAATAAATATATGTATATGTCATTGGTGGTGCAATATGAAAATTGGATTTTGCCACGCCCTTCCGCCCACAGACAGAAAATCAAAAATCAGACATCACAGTGTCACCCGCCTACATATTCTGAAGATTCCGTGAAAATTTCATCAAAATCGGCCCAGCCGTTTTAGAGTTCATACGTTACATACATACATCCTGTTTTATATATATACCTATAGATGTCAAACTTTTAAAATATTTAAAGTTATTCAGCAAGTTCAAAAAAAAAGATTTAAAAACAAATTATTATTGAAAATCAACATAGCTTGGTTGCCTTATTATCATATTGTTGTTGCACCTACTATTTAATAGTAGTTTTTAATTTTAATTGCATGAATATAATTTAATGTTTGCGGAAATCATACTATTTTTGTAAACAAAATTTTTAAATCATACTATTTTTAATGAACAACCATTACGAAGTTTTAATAAAAGGTAAACATTAAATGATTAAATTTAAACAAAGATTTTATTATCGTGACAAAATTAATGATAAAAAATATAAAAACAACTATTACTTACCCAAAACAAAAATATATTTTGCAGCTCCTATGAATTTAAATGTGCCCCTGGCAACATTTTCAGAAAATCTTAATTTGATTACACTTTCTATTATTTGATTAGGTCACACTTGATATTATTTTTTTTTCTTGGTACGATGGACGCTCTAATGCACATTTATATTTACATACATATACATTTTTGTTTTTATTTGCATTTCAGAATATTGTATTACTTGAATTGTATTCTAATAAATGCATCATTTATATCCATCGCTGAAAGGTGATCAATTATGTCCATTAGGGTTTCATCCACAGACACGTTATCCAACACGATGTAAACGCTGTTTTCGTGACTACAAAGAACATGGAGGCCGACGTGGAGTCGATGATGTTGCAGCGTCTTCGCCTAACCTCTCAGATGGCTTCAATTCAAGGTGAATAGAACAAATATGAAATGACTTACTAAAGTGAGCTTTTTATTTAAATACAAATGTTTTTTTTTATCATTATAAGCAGACCATCATCACGAACATGGACTTCCACCCAAAATTTGTCATCTATAAATGGTAACAGTAATGATATTGGTATGTTTGTTTATACATATATGATCTCTGAATGCCAATCTATAAAAAAAAAAAATAACTTTTGTCTCTAAAACACCTCTTTTTGTGGACATGAAAATTTGATATGTCCGTTAATCTACAGACCAAATGTATTCAAATGGCGTACCTATAACACTGCTCAGCAGCAAAATCCTCCATTTAATAAAACGATGTGGGCTATATAGATTTTGACGCGCTGAACTCAAATCCGTTGTCGGTTTTTTTCCATCAGATCGGGATTTTTTTTATGGGCGTGGCAAAATTTTCCCCCTAAATTAGTCAGGTACGGAGACTTATTTCTTCCTAACTCGAGAACCAGTCATCCGATTTTCAAAAATAATAATATTTTAGTGGAATACATTTTTCCCTATCTCTTATCGTTTTGGGGTTATTTAAAAATTAATGGAGAAACAAATTTTTTTTCGTGCAAAATTCGTAATATTTTTCAATTTAAAAATGGAATTAAAAAAATATAAGGCAAATATTCAACATTTTAAACTTTTTTCTGAGAGCTACTTATCTTGGAAATCAAAAAAGCTATAAACCATAAAAATCGGTTAAAAAATGTAGATTTTATTGTCAATTTACCGCAGGTACCCAATATTGTAATGCAACCAGCCTTACATATGATATATGTAACATTTCGTTAGGTGAGCAGGTAATGGAACTAAAGTACAACGGTATTTTACATAGTTCTTGGAATTAATATTTATAACAGTATTTTTCAATTACCTGTGATTTCAAATTAAGAACATTAGGGTAGATTCTGGTATTTATTGTATGTATAGAAGCTAATGGGCAATAAGTAAGTCACTTTTAATTTGAATACCGCGCGGTTAAAATCAGCAACAGTAAATAGATCTTATAGTGTACTTTGTTATTGTGTAAAGAAATAAAGCAATTAAAGAATCCACAAACGCTTTCATATTACAAAATGTCAAGGATTTGTAACAAACCTCCAAATTTATTTTGTTACGTTTGTGGCAATCTAACTTTAAGTTCTCAACGGTTCCAAGGTTAAAGATGCTTATCGCCGTTATTTTGGGTTTCCTATCGATGGTAGAGATAAAAATTGGCTGCCAAAAATATGTTGTAGTAGCTGTGCAAGTTCTTTAAGAGGTTGTTTAAAAGAAAGTCATAAGTCTTTGCCGTTTTTGAAGCCAGCGATTTGGAGTAAACCACAAACTCATCAAACTGATTGCTACTTTTGCCACACTAAAACACGTGGGTTTACGAAAAAAATCAAAAATAAAGTTACATATCCAAATACTCCATGCGTCAGATGACCAGTTTACAAGTAAATTTTTACCTCCATTGCATCCTACAGACGATAAAGAAGATGGGCTTTTTGCAGCAACTGAATCCACTTACGCCAGCATGTGTGTTTATTCGCATTCATTTGGAAGTCCAACGAGTAAACCTTTTTTTCCGAATTGAACTGATATGAATAAATTAGTTTGTAAATCAGGAGTTTAAAAAAACCAAGTCTGAGCTTCTTGCATCCCAATGAAAAGAATGGAGTTTGGTGCAAACGGACGTTAACGTCTCTTACTTTCGAAATAAAGAACAACCTTTTTTGAGGTATTTTAGCAGAGAGAAAGGTTTGGTATTTTGTGATAATGCTGATGGACTTTTGCGACAATTGTGTTTCAGTCATAAATCTGAGGATTGGCGGCTTATTATTGATTCATCCAAGACAAGCTTGAAAGCCGTTTTACTTCACAATCGCAACAAATTTCCATCGGTCCCACTCGCGTATGCAAGAAATATGAAAGAAAACTATTGTAGCATAAAGATGATACTACAAAAAATTAAATATTCACATAACTCATGGAATCTGCAGATTTTAGAGTCGTAGAAATGTTAAATGGATTGCAAAGTGGATATACTAAGTTTTATTGCTTCTTATGTGAATGGGACAGCCGCGCAAAAAAAAAACACTACAATGTTAAAATTTGACCGAAAAGAGTAAATTTTATTCCAGGAAAAAAAATGTAGCAGAAGAGCCTTTAAAACAAAAGGAACAAACTCTTCTCTTCATATAAAGCTAGGCCTAATAAAAAATTTTGTCAAAGCAATGAACAATTTCCTAGAATCATAGATGCTAAAGTAAAAGAAGGCATATTTGTAGGTCCACAAATACGACAGCTTATGAAGGACGAGGTCTTCAGAACGAAATTGAATAATGTAGAAGAAAGAACATGGACAGCTTAAGCTACTTTTTTATTTTAACAATGTTTCCTAAATAAAAATTAATAATTATTAACAAAAATTTTGTGTTATTTTAAATAAAATAGTCTGTAAATATTTTAATTTTTTATTGTAATTTGAAGTTATCTACGGGTGACGACAGGGTGGGTGCTTTAAGCGAGGCGATGCTACAAAATTACAATCTAGCAAATTTTTTTTGCTTGTATTTGATTTTGCTGTTCGAAAATAGATAGAAGTAAATAGTTGCCATTCATTGTTGCTATAAGGCGCTTTAGTGCGCCTACTCTGATGTTGTTTGCTGCATTACACATATTTGGTCAATATTGGGTACCTGCGTTAAATTTACAATAAAATCCACATTTTCTTATGGTTTATGGCTTTTTTTATTTCCAAGATAAGTAGCTCTCAGAAAAAAGTTTAAAATGTTGAATATTTGCCTTATATTGTTTTTAATTCCATTTTTAAATTGAAAAATATTACGAATTTTGCACGAAAAAATTTTATTTTCTCCATTAATTTCCAAATAACTTCAAAACGAGAAGAGATAGAGAAAAATTGTATTCCACTAAAACAAATAGAATTTTGTTACACATTTTTTAGTGTTTTATTTTTAAAAATCGGATGACTGGTTCTCGAGTTAGGATGAAATAAGTCTCCGTACCTGACTAATTTAGGGGGAAAATTTGCCACGCCCATAAAAAGAAATCCCGATCTGATGGAAAAAAACCGACAACGGATTTAAGTTCAGCGCGTCAAAATCCATATAGTCCACATAGTTTTATTAAATGGAAAGACAAAAAATAATTTTTTGCAGAGCAGTGTAATTTGTTGATCTTTTATCCTTTTTTTGTCCAACGAACAAAAAAGTCCTTGGAAGAAATTTTACTTATAAATCCTTGAAATTTTTAATTGAATTCACTACTTGACATAATGTATTCTTTTGTTCTGGCGAACTTAAAAAATCTTTTATTTTACGGGTTATACCTTTACATATGATACTCGTATTGATTTTAAAAAGTATTTTGTATCTCCCAAACATTTAAAGTGCTATAAAACGTTTTATTATATTTTGCCTGCAGATTTATAGCCATATCGAATTTTGCATGTACACAAAGTGCTGTTACACGATGTTTAGTATTCTGAAATTTGAGAAATTCATGCATGTGTAGTATGCATTCTTAGTTTTCGATAAGAACCAAGAAACTTTTTGGATTTTATATTATTTCTAACAGTTTTATGTATTTTCATAGCAGAAATAAATATGTATTAATTTTTTTATCATTTAACCACCACTTATACAATTATCATGTAACTTCTTTTCTTAATCATCATAATAAAACTTTTAACCTTGAATGTCACTATTATACACTAATTTACAACAAATCTTCAATTGTGATGATGATCGTTCAATCAACAATTTTCTACATACATATATCAACGTTACTGGGAATAATAATCACAACTCATCATTGGTCAATTCATCGTCTATTTATTAAACCTTCATATTTCGTTGGATACTACAAATGCTAATGTTTAAATTTTATAACTCTTAACAATGATTTAATGTAACGATAACTGTCTAACGCCAATTAAATCTCAATAAAAATAAAACAAACATATATTAATGCACAATTTATGTCACGGTGATCTGCAATAACTCACACGTTAAATCTTTAAACACGTAATATTGCGCATGTTGCATATTTAATGTTTTGCTGGCTAAAAACTATTTCAACAAAAGTTGTACACTTCAATGTAGAATTAAAGAAACGGCCACAGTCATGGACCTCAACGCCCGATATAGATGATGTTGATGACGGCGCCAGAGGCAGTTCGCGTTCCAATGGCAAATCAACAGATGAGAACGATGTAGACGTTACTTTTAAGCTGCCAGCTTCATCAAGACGTCACACAACAGCTTTAGATATGAAAGAGGTAAGTGCTTAAGTCAAGTACAATAGACATAAGTAGTAGGGTGCTCTAAAGAAGTAGTCAGTAGTGTGCTAGTCTGCCAATCTGGGGGTTGCGGGTTCCATTACTGCCAGAGACTCAACCTTTTAATTTTCTTTAAATAAACCGAAATTGCTTTTACTGCAAACGATAACAAGCAATCTTGAAATTTACTATATAAAAGTTTATTTATTTGAACGCAATCAAATATTACAAAAGCTAATTTAGTTTTTCAATATTATGTCTGCCTATGTATGCCTATGTCTGTCTCCTAATACTCCTACTCTGATACCAAATCAATTTACAAACAATGTATATTTAAGGTGTGCGTTTACAGTTAACAAGTTCTCTTGCAGGAAGTTTTCCTTTTCTGAAAAGGAAAAGGAAAGGAATGAAAACTAATTCATACTTTTATGTACTTAAAATTCGGTTTGTCTTTCGTAATTTGGACGAAAGGTGTGTAATAATAGAAGCTTTTCGATATCAACACCGATTTCCGATTAGTTTTATTACTTTCAAGAAACTTTACAACTACATCAAGTTAATGTTGTTGTTGATTGCAATATTAAAAATCTAAAATTTTTGGAGTAAATAATTTCCTTAAAAACCTGGCTTTAACATTAAAACCACTAACAGCTTATTTTGCGTTCACATTACAAGTTTAGATGAATCAGATTTTAACTAACAGTGTGTCCAATAAATTAAAAAAAAAAAATTAATTTCGTTTAGAAATAAGTGTATTGCTTAATACTTTTGTTAAAGTATTTGTTTCACATATCAGCTGTTTTTGTTTGTATGAAAAACTAAGATATTTTTATAATGCGCTCTAAAATAGAAATTATTTTTTCTATAAATAAATAGCTAAAAAGTGGTTGAAAATTATGGAGATACTTTTAGTTTGATGTTGTTGTTGCTTTGTTTTTTTTTCACTTGTTAAACTATTTTTTTTTATTCAGCGCCATCTAACATGATCAGCTATTTTTAATACTTTTAGCGTTTTAGTACTAAAATTAGTACACCGAAAACAAGGTTGTATTTCAAAAAATCTATCTTAAAGAAAAACAATAAAGTTTTAACGAAATTATTTTGTATGGTAAAACCAGGTTTTAATGATTGGTTTCAACGTTAAAACTGAATTTTGTATGAAAACTGTAAGTGTGAAAACACAATTAGTTTTCTCTTTAAACTGTAAAAAAAAGAATAGAATAATTTAGAAAACAAAAACTAAATTATGTAGCAGATTCTCATAACAAATTGTAACTGGTCTACCTTCAAATACAAAAAAATAATATAAAATATTTACTTATAAAATACATATGCTTTGCGTTCTTTGTAGAAGTAACGCTTAGTGTTATTTTTTGTTTTAGAATGTGTGTGATCAATTTAGTGATTTATTTTCTTCTTTTTTTCTTTTGCTGTTTAAAAGAGTAAGAAAATAATAAACATACATGTTATTTGTTTTTGAAAATACTATAAAAAAAGTGCAGCTTCGGCTGTGTGGCATGTAGCGCCGTCCTGTTGAAACCAAATGTTGCCAATATTCTCCTCTTCAATTTTTGTGAAAAAAATTCGTCCAACATGGCCCGATCGCCACTGACTGCGGCCACTCCTTGCTCATTTTCGAAGAAAAATGGCCCAATGACGTACTGTCAACTAACTAAAAAAATGTTATATGAGTTAATATGTAAATGAAAATAAATATGTAACAATATTGCATACAATTTTAGGTGGAAAATTCTTTGTCACAAAATTCCTCAACATCTTCGTCTTCAAAAAATATTCCAGATGATTTGGTCATTCTCTCCACAGACAGTTTGGCTGAGCGGGTAAGAAAAATGAATTTGTTAAAAAAGCAGCGCAGTCAAAATTCCAGAGAATCAAGTCGTGAACGATCAATTCCTCGAAAACAAGAAAAGTTTGTATTTTATATGTGTAATATTATTAGTTTCTAAATATTTTTTTTTTTAATATTTATTAGTGATTGTACTAATGGAGATAGTAAGCCGCCTCCAGATCGACCTGAACGTACAAAAACAATAATATCAAATACATCTACAAAAGATGCAACAAAACATTTATTATTGCCACCAAAGAAAACTTCTAGTTCCTCAGCAAACGCAACTCGGCCAGCTTCTACACCTGTTACTGAATCTCAATCAACATTACCACCGACACCACCTAAAACAGTACCAACCAAATTAAAAACAACTTCGTCTGCATCCAGCACCACAACATCATCTTCCACATTATCATCCTCGGCACGAAAAAAGGAAAACGAACGTCTGAAAGCTGCTCAGGCGGCTCAGGATGTTCAATTTATGCTAAATATTAAAGAAAACAGTTTTCATAACACAAAACATAATCTAGATAACATGTCACTGACAACTGAAACTCCATACGCCGGCCAACAGTTGGACCGAGAATTTGTAGAGGAAATAACTAGTTTACGTCATGAACTTGAAGGCATGAAAGCTCGTGCTGAAAAAGCTGAACGTGAAAAGAGTGATATTCTACTAAGACGTTTAGCTTCAATGGAAACGGCTCCCAATCGCACGGCAGCCTCCGAGGCAATTATGCTGCAGCAAAGAGTTAACGAATTAAAGGAACAACTTGAAAAAGTCACTGATGAAAAACGTAAACTGAATACACGAATGAAAGAACTAGAGAACAACCCCAAGAGTGGTGAGCATGAGTTAAAGCGGAAACTTCAAGCGGCTGAACAAATATGTGAGGAATTAATGGAAGAAAACCAGGAGGCGAAAAAAGAAATCATGAACTTACAAGCAGAAATGGATGAACTTCAAGATACCTTCCGAGATGACGAGGTAAAGGTCAAGACAAATTTGCAAAAGGACCTTGAAAAGACTACAAAAAATTGTCGAATTTTAAGTTTTAAATTAAAAAAGTGCGAACGAAAAATTGAAGCATTGGAGCAGGAGCGTCAGAATAGTGGTAGTGATGAACTGACTGCTAGAATTAAACAATTAGAGGATGAATTAAGATTTTCGCAAGAATTAACCAAAAAATTACAGGTAACAAATATTTATAATGCAAATGTTTACAAAATAAAAAATCTATTTTCAGTCCGAAGCTGAAGATATGCGCAATCCTGGCAAAAAGAAAGCTCCTATGTTGGGACTCTTGGGTAAATCTACATCTGCTGATGGAAAGTTTACAAGAGAATCTCTTACTCGCGGTGGTTCACAAGAAGACCCACAACAATTGCTCAGAGATCTACAGGACTCTGTTGAACGAGAATCAGATCTAAAAGATCAACTGAAGTTTGCAGAGGAAGAGGTACGTTTCACTGTTTAATTTTTGACAAAACTTCTTTAAAGTTTTCAGATTTTCAAATTTCTCTTCACACTAACTTAAGATAAAAGATCTTAAGTTACAAAAATATAAATCTTCTACGAATAAAGGAATTCAGACACATGAAAATTATGAACTTTTGAAATTTCCAAGATCCACTCAAACTGACAGCGGTGAACAAATATCTTTAAAATATTCAATATCTACGCAAACGGATGTGGCGTTAAACGATTTTGAAAATATCTTTAAACAATGTGCTAAGTTTATTGAAAATAGTAACGAAACAAATGATGCATATGTACAAACTATTGGTTGTACAGGAGCATGGAAATCTTGTGATAAAAGTACTCAAACCCTTAAAAATAATGAAATGGATAATAAGCCCATAATAGAAGAGAATAAATGTGATATGGCAAAAATTTTTATTCGTTGTAACAGACGGGAGAACTCACCTTTTGCTGCTATACTACCCACAGTTTCTGGAAGATCTTCTACATCGTCACTTATATTTCCAAGTTTAATATCACATATTCTTAAATCAGGAGCTGGGGAAGGTACAGAGTTTAATTATTCGACGACTGATTTGTAGTGTTTTTCCTATTAATACATTTTTATACATACATATGTAATTTTACATCAATTGTTGGTGACGTCAGTATATTTATTCATCAGGTAAACGCAGTTCGAAAAGAATACTTTTGTTTAGATTTTTCAATATAAAGTTTGACATTTCAAATAATTGATTGTATTTTATCTGTGGACCTTGACAGCTAAAATTTAAAATAAATAAAGAAAAAACAAGTAAGAGCATTATATTTGGCTGTGCCGAATCTTTTATACCCCCACAAATTTGATGTACATACTTTTATAGCACAGCATTTATTATTTTGTTATGAACAGTGATCTCTATGGAATCATCTCTTTATACCAAAATATGTACCATTATCTTTGTATAACTTCGATATGCTAGTAAAATATTTTCGTAAATTTAGTCTTTCAATGAAAGTGGGAGTTAAAGTAGGCGAGTTAGTATAGTTTCAGCTAATAAATTAAACTGAGAGTCTTTTCTTCTTCCAAAAAGTTTGTTCATAGAAAATTATATAAACCGTTATATGACATAACAATGACATTGACTAGAAGGATATCATCATACCTCTAATTTTGTCGGTTTTATGAGCTTTTGAATTTTATTAACAGTAGATAACGTGAAAAGTGGGCGTTATAGTAGGCGTGTCGAAATTGTTTCTGCCAACGAATAGAATTTAGATATACCAATATAGCCCTTTATTATTCCAAAATCTTTATTCATAGAGAAATTATATGAATTTGAGGTAAAGCGTTATATGGGAGGTGGGCGTAAAAGTGGGCGTGTAACATTTATTTTCCGTTAGAGCAAAGCCTTTGACTAAAAAGCAATGTTTGCAGAATTCCAGAATCGAGCATCTAATATTGTCAATTTTTTTAGGTTTTTAATTTTAAATATACCGAAACATACATTGTGCGGTATAAATTTTCGTACATTTTGATGCATAACTCCTTTTCTAATGCATAGATTAAGGCAATTTTCCGAAAAAAATATTATTTTTACTTAGAAAATATATATTCCAAGTTTCACGACTCTGCGTTGATGGTTTTGGACACAATTACATTTTATTCGATGTTGCAAGGACACGGTTGTTTTGATCTACTCTTGTATTATGAGCTATAACTCTCTTCCTAATATTCCGATTTAGCCCATTTTCAATACCAATACCTTGTCTATAAGAAATATTCTGCCAAAATTTGAGCCTCCTAGCTTTTTTGGTCCGAGCTCTATCGTGCCTTTAACAGATGGGCGGACATAGCTAGATCGTCATAAAATGAAACCCCGATTCAGAATATATATACTTTATGGGGTCTAAAATGGATTTTTGATGTGTTACAAACGGATTAAAAAATGAATGTTTGGTGGCAGGTATAAAAATAATCAGCTGACGAATCAAGACTACCTGATGAATAAATATGCTTTGAACAAAAGTATTAAAATATTCAATGCTCTAGTTACACATAGAAATTTTTCGAAATAGAGATTACAAATTGCTTCGAGTGTTTCGTTTATTTCATTTAAGTATGAAATATTTTGATGATCCAACAGTTAAAATTACTATGGAGGTTTTAAACGAATTCAAATTTATCGAATGTAAAACTATTTATTTGTCGCTTTGAACCACTATTAAATATATTTAGTGCAACAAAACACGATTTGTTTTATGTAGCACTTGTTATTTGTTATTGGCTAAAAAATAGTATTTTGTTTAATTTTACAGGCTGAAAATTTAAGGAAAAAAGTTGCCCGTATGGAGGATGAAAATGATTCTCTAATGATGCAGTTGAAAAAAATGGCAACACGCTCAAGAAGTATGATAAGTTCAAAAGTATTATGTTTTCCAAAGAACGAAGACAGATGCCGTAATATATAAAGCATTTTCAACTCTGTTGGTTAAAAACAAATTACGACACTTTATAACTTAGAGTTGGAAGGCTTTCTGTTTAATTACTTATTAACAAAAATGCTTTCACTAATTAATTTGTTTGTTGTTTCATTTAATCCCAATCCGGCTGTTCTTACAATAATCTCAACTAAAATTTTATATTGCCATTTTTTACAGCTGCTCATACAAATTAAATTGGTTTTTTGAAGAATTGAATCTCATTGCCCTCCCATAAATGACTGTTACATCTTTACTCCTTTTTCTTTATGCATGCAAAAATTGTTTAAAAGAAATCAGCTTTATTTTATATGCAATCAAAATGTTCTGTTTTAATAATAATAATGTTATAATTAATAGCACGTAAGCTCAGTCCAACGACGCATCGTCTTGCTCCAGAAGTACAAGCTGAACGTGATGAGGGTATATCAGATGAGGATGATCCAGCTGAGCTGCGTATTCTATTGGAGCTTAATGAGCAGGAAGCTTCCATACTGCGTCATAAGGTCGAAGAATTGGAAAAGCAAAATTCCGAATCAAAAAAACAAGTTCGTGAATTACAAAGTAAGCTGTCAAATTCAGCAGACAAAGTAAATACTTTGGCCTCATGGGGTAATAAGACATCGGAAAAAAAACTAAAAGCCTTAAACGATGAATTAGAACAGCTGAGGAAGAGTATAATCGAAAAAGATAAGCAAATTGGTTCCACCCTAAATGGGGCTAATTTAAAACGAAAATTGGATACGGTTGAAGAAGAAGCAAATGTTCTACGTTCTAAAGTTACTGCCTTAGAAGCTGAAAACGAACGTATACAAAAAGAGAACAAGCAATTACAGTTACAGTCATTGCGTAAACTATCGACAACCGAGAAAAATGGAAATACCTTAGAGTTGGAAAAACTTAAAGAAAACCTCGTTATTGTAGAACAAGAAAAAGATGGTCTTAAAACAAAATTGAAACGTATTTTACAGGAAGCTGATGAAAAACTGCCACCCAGAACAGTGATACGTATAACAGATTTAACACCAAAAAATCAATTAAAAAAATGGATAGAAGAATTAGATGATGAAATTAGTGAAATGAGAGCTATTGTTGCGAATAGTGGGGTCCATACTCTGAAGAATTTAGAAATTGAGAAAAAGTCTTTGGAAGATGAATTAAGAGAATGCAAAACGAAACTTACTCAAGCTGAAACAGATTTACGTAAGCAAGAAAATAAGCTAGCTATAAAATAAAAGATTTAATCATTATTACAACAATAAAACTACTTACAGAAAAGTATAAATCATCATCAATTCCCAAGGTATCGAATTTGGAAAAACAGTTAAAAAAAACCGATGAGGAATCCAAACAATTGAATTCAAAAATCAAAGAGCTGGAAGACAAAATCAAGAAACAAGATAATTTGGTAAATATACAACTCTGGACTACATACATGTATTTTAATATTTGCATGCTTTTTAGATAAAGAAAGCAGAAACTTCCAAAACAACTTTGGAACAACAAGCGAAATCAGAAAAAGAGAAATTTTCAAAATTGGAAAAAGAATATGAAAAGGAGCATAAGGAACGTGAAAAACTGGAAGGAAAGTTGTCGCAAAAGGAAAATGAATTAGGGCAAGCCCGTAAGATGGCCGAAAAGGCTAAGACCAGTTTGGAAAGCGAAATAAAGGAGTTAAAGACAAAAACTTCCAAATCAGATAGCAAGCAGATACAAGATCTCAAAAAACAATTGGAAGAAACAAACGAAGCTGTTAATAAAGAGGTCAAACGCTATGATGAACTTAATGCCCAATGGGAAAAAATGTCTGAAGAAACGATTCTTATGAGAGCACAATTATCTACTGAAAAGAACAATCTTCAAACTGAATTGAATAATGCAAAACAAAAAATATGTGAGTTGGAATCAATTCGTCTCAACCGTTCCGAATTGGCTAAGAAGCTAAATGATGCCCAGAAGAAGATACAGGAACTAGAAACGAAAACGCTTAAGAGTGGTCACTCAGAACATGAAAAAACAATGCTGCAAAATAAACTAGATGAAAAGATCCAAGAGTATGATCGCCTTAGAAGGGAAAATGAAATGAACATCGATTTAGTATTCCAACTGAGAAAGGATAGCGATGAGTTGAATCGTAAACTAAATGATTTCAATCGCATTGAACAGGCTCAATCATCTATCAATGGTCACAGTGCTAGCTTGGAAAATGAAATCAAGTCATTAAAAATAAAGTAAGTTATTAAATAAAAATGAATTCAGTGCAATTACAATTACTTACATATTGTTGCTATAGGTTAGAAAATGCAGAAATGCAATTAAAATCCGAAGTGGCAGCAACACGTCTGCGCTATGAACAGCAAGTGAAAACATTAAGTGGAGAATTGACTTCAATGCAGGTTTGTATTTATATAAAATAATACTAAATGCATTGTATAATAATACAAAACTATTTACTACGTGTAGCGGCAATGTGAACGTTTTAAGAAAGATCGCGATGCTTTTAAACAAATGCTGGAGTCGGCCCAGAAGAAAATTGGAGATCTTAAAGCTAACAACGCTGGCAGACAGAGTAGAGGATCAATGCATAGTAGCGATGAAGACGATAAGAGTAAGATAGCTTATTTGGAACAACAGGTATCTAGAAAATAAATTCAAAACCAAATCTAAAATTTTACGAAATATTTCTTTAAAATCTTTATAAATTTCAGATTGGTTGTTTGGAAGATCAGCTGGTTGAGGCTCGTTTAGAAGCGAGCAAGGTTAAGACTGAATTAGTTTCGGAACGTAGTGCAAACGAAATAAAAATATCCGAAATGCAATCGAAACTAAATGAATTCGAAGAAGAAAGAGTAATTGGCTCTGGTCGCACCAAAATTCCGGGCATGAAGACCAAACTGGAGTTGTCTTGGCAAAAAGAGCGTGAAGATCAACAAAGATTATTGCAAGAAACTTCTACGTTGGCACGAGACCTACGTCAAACTTTGTTTGAAGTGGAGCGTGAACGGGATAAGGAACGTTTGGAATCAAAACGTCGTCTAGATCAATTGAAACGTACTAACGAAGAGGAAATGGAAGAGGGTCGTAGAAAAATTGCCGAGTTACAATGTGATTTATTAGAGTTGCGTGATGTTCATGCCAAATTACGAACATCTAACGAAAAACTACGAAGAGAAAGAGAACGATATGAAAAAGAGTTGATTAAACGTCGCATGGAGCTAGAAGGTGGTGATCGTAAATTGTGCACATTGTTACACACCGTTGATGAATTGGTTAAAATTGCACCAGATTTAATGAGTAGTGGGGTATTAGCTACATCTAATGACTTAAGACCAGAATCAATATCCTCAAAAAGATCTCGAAGTCCTTCACCTTCGACAAAAACATCACATGTAGGCAGCGTTTTAGCACGATTAGCAGAGGCATCAGAAGAATTGCGTAAATTCCAACGTATAAACGAAGAAGAAAATGAGCGGAATCGTATTAGGCGTGGAAATTTGCGTAGGGCTGCTTCTCAAGAAAACGATCCTCATGGTAGTCAAAGTTCTGTTGCAAGCGCTGGAGGATCTCATCGTAATGGGTTAAAACTACCACGTTCTGGCCACAATGGTAGTCTGGCAAGAAAAAGCTTATCGCTGGATCACTCAATACAACAAGATCAGGTATAGTACTTTATGTAGTTTATAAAATTATAAAATTTGTTATTTGTATTCATGTATGTATATACATAATTGTAGAATATTTGGCGTCAAGATGATGGTAGTGTGTCATCTATTCAATCAATTAATTCTGAACTGGGAGGTTTAGTGAGAGATTCAAGCTACGACTCACGTTTAGATTCACGATTATCGGGCGGTTCAACACAAAGTGATATACCACGAGGTCCACGAAAAAAGAAAAAGGGACTAATGGGAAAATTGAGGAGTCTTACTAAGAGTGGACGTAATTCCGAGAGTGAAATATCTGTAAGTAAAATCTTCTAATAATTAATTTTTAATTAAGAGTATAACAAATCATAATTCCAACTAAGATTCAAGGATCCGACTCTGACATTAGTGTGGCCAGCGACATGCGAGCCAACAAGAAAGATTTACGAGGACGTTTGTCTGGCATGTTTAAACGTTCAGGTTCGACATCACGAAGTGGCAGTACAGAACGTATGACTACTGAACAAAGACCAGTATCGGTGACTATTGTTGGAGATGCCGATGGACCCCAGCCCAGAGAACCACCACCGGCCAATGCTATGACACCAAAACCAATTAGATCAGTATGTATTTAACAATTGTTTAAAACCTTACTTTTAACAAATTTCTATTATTAATGCAGATTTCAAAACCTCCGACACCTACACCAACGACACCACTGACCCGGAGAAGACTAACCAAACAATAGTTGTCATATATTTTTATTCAAGTTTAACACATTTTGTAATGTATTGTTATAAATTGGATAGTTATTTAATTTTGCATACCATACAATATTCGAATCTTTTTAAGATTTACTTATTTATATTATACACAAATAAATATTGTTACATCAGTTTAAAAATATTTAATTATTTATTTAATTTTTTCTAACACATTATTCAAAAAAAAAAAAAAAAACAACAACCAAAAGTCGACACTTTTAGTCTATCTATATAGGTGAGTATCCAGAAAGTTAAATAGATAAAATTTAGGTCCATTTATATAACTTATACTATATTATTTTAACTAGCAAAATATCCACTACTCGCTAGCGCAGTTCTAACTATTTATTGAATGCTAAAGTTTTTTTTTTAATTACGAAATAAATTTTTTGTTAATTTTATAAAAACTTGTTTTTCTGATATATTTTATTAAAACAAAAAGAAAAGTATTGTATAGATATATATTTTATCAAAGCCGAGATCAATGTGTTTGGGTTATAAAAATATATAGTCCAAAATATAATAATACAAAAAAATTCGATAGAAATGAAAAAAAAGTATCTTTTTTGTCGCCATTCTCTTTAAAGAATCTTTGTTTACAAACTTAGAAAATACAAAAGGTACAAAAATCTGATAAAGTTCTATTTGGTTGCCCATTTTTTTCAATCAATGGTCTCTAGTTGAATCTAGATCTTAAACGTAGAAAATATTAAAGGTAAAAAAATGCAAAAATGTACCTAATTGTTCGACCAAATATTTTCAGTCTCAACTTGGTTGGTCGAGTAACATAGAGCCGAGTAATATTTAGTAATATTAAGCCGAGGTGTGTTATTTGTGCAGCATGCATTAAGGCATGGTACTTGGTACTTTTTTTAAAAGAAACTTTTCTAATATAATTCAATGGAACAAATTTTGATAATTATTATTGCCCAATAGAATATGGACACTTATTTATGTAAAATTTTTGGAAATTTTTATGGGGACAAAAAGGTACCAAAAAGGAAAAAACACTGGAAAATGTATTTAATTCCTATTTACAGGGCCAATTTTCATACAATTTGTAATAGAGATTTCACCCGACTTACAAAATAATGTTATTTGGTATAGATTTAAACACATTCATAACAGGGTAGAAAGGAAAAATTCGGGAAAACAGTTTGGTACTTTTTAGAACATAATTACTTATATACAAAAGATTTAAATTTAATCACTTTAAATAATGTCGATGACAACATTTTTTTGTTGCATAAATATTTATACATTTTAAACTTGGAGTTTACACATTGATATGAAAAACTCAAAAAAAGGTGCTGTTCTGTTTTTTGGGTACTTTTTGTATATTCTACGTTTATGAAGCTAGAATTTCGATATTAGAGACTATTAATCCGAGTTGAGACTAAAAATGTTATGGGCGGCTGAATAGGTCGTTTATGAAGCTAGAATTATACTATTAAGGATTATGAATTCCAGGTAAGACTGAAAATGTTAGGTGCGACCAAAGAGGTACTTTTTATCTTTTTTATGGTACTTTTTGTACTTTCTACATTTATAAAGCTAGAATTCTAATATAAAGGACTATTGATTCCAGGTGAGACTAGAAATGTTATGGGCGAAGGTGGCACGGCTTACGTGGCCCTCTTTTGATGCACGACGTACATTGCAACTTACCAGTCGGAGTCGGAGGGACATATCGAGGTTGCTGGCGGTATTGACGGGTCACTGGATGTTAGGCAAACATGCAAGTCGGCTCGGACTCCCATCGAACGACCATTGTCGCAGTTGTCTGGATAGAGAGAAGGAGGAATCGGTTTTCCACTTTCTCTGCGAATGTCCTGCACTGGCGGCTAAGAGACACAGATTTCTGGGCGAACATATACTAGATGGCCTCTCTGCGATATCTGAAGTTGGACTGAATTATCTACTGAGATATCTCAGGGCCACGGGGTGGATCTAGTACCCTTACTCTTGGATTTTATTCTGAGATACACTAGAAGCTGACGAGTGATGTGGTCCTGTCAAAACGGAGTCATACAGACTCTACTTGACTGTTGGCGTGCAGCGAACTACCACGATAACCAACCAACCAAGTTATGGGCGACCTAAAAGGTACTTTTTTGAATCTTTATGGTACTTTTTGTATTTTCAACGTTTGCGAAGCTAGAATTTTGAAATTAGTGACTATTGATACAAGGTGAAACTGAAATGTTATGGGCGACCAAGAAGGTACTTTTTTGAATTTTTATGGTACTTTTTGTTTTTTTCACGTTTGCGAAGTTAGAATTTCGTAATTAGTGACTATTGATACAAGGTGAAACTGAAATGTTATGGGCGACCAAGAAGGTACTTTTTTGAATTTTTATGGTACTTTTTGTTTTTTTTCACGTTTGCGAAGTTAGAATTTCGTAATTAGTGACTATTGATACAAGTTGAGATAGAAAATGTTATGGGCGACCAAAAAGGTTTTTTTTGAATTTTTATTGTACTCTTTGTGTGTTGTACGTTTTTGAAGATATAATTTTGAAATACGGGGCTATTCGTTCAAATTGAGTATAAAAATGATAAGGGTGAAACAAAAGGTGCCTTTTCGCATTTTTATTGTACATTTTGCATTTTTATTTTATTTATTTTATATTATTACGTTTGTAAACATATATTCTTAAAATTAGTGATTTTTAAACCGAAAACAATTCTCACTTTCATGGAATTTTTTTTGCAGTTTTTATATTTTGTATACATAGAATTCTGAAAGTTGGTACTAATAAATCCAAGTTAAAATTGAAGATTATAGTGAAGGACAAAATGTTGTTTTTATTATTTTATACTCATTTATGCATATTGTGAATTTAATATATATTCTCGATATATCCTCACTCTACTTTTTTTTTAATAATGTAATAATAATTTTAACCGAAGAAGTTTTAGTAATTAAAAAAAGAACTTAAGTATTCCGTAAATAGTAAGAACGGCGCTATCGAAGTAGCGGGTAATATGCTATTAAATGATATTTACATCCAATACTTTATCACCGATCAAATAATTTTGAAAGTGCTTTCCACTCGGCAAAGAATATAACAAATTAGGTAAAACTGCAACAATTCTATATGCTACTACATATGCCATATGTCGAAAAGCTCAAGTACGCTTTTCAAGAAATAACATATCTGTCATCATACGTAGAAAATTTGTCAAGCACTAAAAATATGCTGTTTTTACAAAATGTTGAAATCGTTAAAATACATTTGTTGGCATTGTTAAAAAAGTGTTAGCGAATGATGTTAAACATACGTAAGATGAACAAATTTTGCGTTTACACGATATGATGGCACTTGTAACAAATTTTTAAGCATAAATTTACTGATTCAACATATCGTCTAGACTAAGTTTTATGTATGTATGTATATATTGATAATTAAAAAAAACCTTCGTTCACCCGGGATTCAAACTAGCTTCTCTATGTTTTGTAGTTCAACGACATAACCACTAGACTACAAACCTTACCTTATGCATTGTATTGTTTACAGATTTAATTACTGATAATTTAAGGAATGCATATGTTTTGATATATATCTAACTTATGGATATATGCAACTTAATAATAACAAAAAATAATAAAATTTGTAGGTATAACTTAACTAAATTATATATTAATATTTTATTCGAACTTTATATATTAAATTTACTGTAAATCGTCTTTTTTATTTTGGCTCAAGTTCATTTATTCTATTAATTAATTATCTAAAACATTTTTTAAAATTAAATTAAATTATAATCATTTAAGAATCTTGAAAAATTATTCATTTTCGAAACCTGCTACGATTTCATCACGCTCTTTCTTGGTAAACTCATATGTAATTTAAAAATTGGTATTTATGTTACAATTCAATGAAATTAGAATTAGGGAATCATAATACTAATTTAAAAATTTTCCTTTTTCCTTCTCCTATCAAATGACATTTTTCAACATGTTTATTTTCATTTATATTATTATTTTTGTAATGCTTTCAATATCCATCCTAAGTCATTAAACAGAGATTGAAAAAACGGTATGAAATGCGTTTGTTTGGCTTGTTAAATTTTTTTAATGAAATACTTAAGAAAATTTCAGAATTTTTTCAACACGTCAATCAACCACTTTCAAAGGCTTGGACGAAACCTGATACACTTTCTTCACAACCACCTAGAGTATTTTCCCGCCAATATTAGTGACCTAAGTGAAGAACTGGGTAGCGATTCCACCAGGATCTCCGGAAATTTTAAACAAAATTTATATTTTGGGTGCTACAAAATGTCAAACAAAAAAATAGGATTTTCTTATTATTTCGGGTTGTTATTCCAATTTTCCAATTACATTGCTTTCAGGCAATACATTTTATTGGTATTCGAAGTAAGAGTTTTATTTATGTGTTTCGTTAATACTGCGTTTTCTTTTTGTTTGTTTTGTCCATATGTATACACAGGACTTGTTTAGAAAACATACCGGCGCTATTTGGTGTATAAAGTTTAGTTCTTGTGGTTCTGTATTAATCACTGCAGACTAAGACAAAGTATTGCGTATGTGGATTCTAAGTGATACCTATCCATTTATTCAAGTATGCCTACGATAATTATTAGCAAATATTTGGTAATAATTTGAATTTGCAATTGCAGAATATTCAAACAAAATTTAAGCTAATCAAATATCTTCGCCCACAATTTCACAAGAATCTTTAGTATCTCAACAATCTGCAGAAAAGGCGATTGCAGCTGAAAAATGCACATCAAGTAAAAAGACAACTATATGAAAATTTTGCATTGGTGCAGTTTTCATAGGGGAGTATTCTTTGCAATTTAAGAAAAATTTTATGCGAAAGATCGCCTTTAAACAAAATGACTAAGTTTAGAAAAAAATTATTATTATTTTTTACATTATTGAAGGTAATTGAAGGTTCTTACCGGTGAATTCATAAAGATTAGGTCCAACTGGTCAGTATTCTTGAAAATATAAGAAAAAAGTTGTGTAATACAATACCCTAAAAGAAGAAAGTAAAATTCTAAAAAATATCAATAAATATTACTATTTTAATATTTCTAGGCACACAAATATACTCACAGTTAATTTTCGCAAGATTTCGTTATTTTGGTCCAGTTTCCGAAGGTCAGTATCCTTTGCATTCTCCACATTTTAAAACTATTTTGTTTCTTTTTTATCATTTTTAAAGCTTACCTTAGATCCATAGATAATTTGCCCCCTGGCACTTTGAAATTTGAACAGCAGTAACTAAACGAAATACAAAAAACACAAACAAATAACATTTATATACAATTACATCACACCCAGTCCAACACTAACAAGTTTGTGGCTTAGTGATGCAGGTGCCAGAAAAATTAATGAAATTAAATTTTTATTCAGAAACACATACATTTAAAACAAATGTAGGTACATACATACATACATACATTCATATATACATGTATATATATAAAAGTATGTGTGTGTGTATGTTTTAATTTTTTTTTCAAATTTTATTATGATTTTCATGGAATCTCTTAAACTGAACCTTTGCTATGACATACAATGTGAAAATACATTTGCTCAATTCACAACCTGTCATAAGAGTCGTTCATATTAAAGGGAAACAGTTACTTTTTTAGCAATCTTTATATGTACATAGGTAAAACTATTGTAAGCGTTTTATAAAATATTAGTAAAGAAATTATCAAAAAACTTATGCAAAAATGACGACGATAGGCTCGTTGAGTTTGAATTATTGATCGATGATGTTCAAAATAAAGTTCTATGATTTTGGTTCGCTGGATAATCTCCCAGATTTATTTTACAAGTCCTAAAAAGAAAAAAAAAAAATTAAATTAGAAAAGTTATTAATTTTTCAAATCCCTTCACGACTTTTGCCCCACCCTGTACTACGTCGTACAGCTTCTAAAATAAGTTGTGAATTTGGCAATTCAATATACATATATGTATGAGTGCCTGCCATAAACTTTTTAAAAATTATTTTACGTGAGTTTCGATTTTGGCATAATATTTCCAGCATTACGGTCGTTATGTTTTCACTGGTTGTTGTAATATTGTTTTCCAAGTCTGGAATTGTAGCTGGCTTGTTTGTCCCTGTACACAAGAGACTTTATTCATCCATACCAAAAATAACCAACGGGATCAAATTATGATCAAAGAACTGCTCCAAAACGTAAGATTAGTTGCTTACTAAACTCGCCTCCTACTAGGTTCATAGTATCGCGTGTCAAGTGAGATATGGAATTTTTTCCATTTTGGACAAAAAAGAAAAGTCTGTAATCATCGCATGGTACCTTGCTCCATTGACTGTTATGTTTCGATTTTCATTGTTTTTGAAGAAGTACGGTCCACTAGTCACATCAAATGGTACATGTGGCTCACTTTTACACAAAATTCGGTTACAACAGCTTAAATAGCTGTCGGTCGATTATGACGACCATAAAATGAACGTGATTTAAGAAACACATTTCTCAAACAGCAAGAAATTCGATAACAAAATCCAATGATTTGCAATCGTTTTTGGTTTGTTAGTCTATTCTTTATTATTTTTTTTTTTTGTAAAATGGCGAACCTTACAGAGCATTTCTGACATTGCCACATGTCACAAACCTTTTTAAAATTTTCAAAAATGATGACCGAACAAGTCTTCGGACAACTTGTGAATTCGCCAATTATGTACATTAATACATATACATATGTATATGGATATGTATGTAAATAATCAGATTAAGGTTAAATATATAGGTCGGCAATTTGATGCTCTGTCATAAAACTTTTAGAAACAAGCAAATTATGTTGGTAAGAGTTAAAAAAAACATCTTTTGAATAATTAAACTGTGTATTAATAAATCTATGGATGTTTTTGTACATAAATTTGTGAATATGTTGTGGGAAAATATTGATGTTTTTTGAAACATCTAACTACACATACAATTTATATATCTCAATTGTTTGCGTGTATACATTACTATTCCATTAAAAAACACTATTTCGAAAATGCTACATGTTGCTGTGAAGTTTGCGTAATTTTTAGAACACACTTCAAGATAAAAAACGCAAAATCTGTACATACATTTGTATGCACATATATAAATTTATTAGTTGTATGCCTTTTTTTATTTTAATACTTTTTACCTATAGTGACAAGGGTATATACATATATGTAACTTTGCCATTTCATTTATAATTTACCTCCAGGATTTCTCTTGAAAATTTTTAAACAAATCGTTCAAATATCAAGTTCTGCACGCTCATAATTAATCATAAGACATGCCAAAGGCTTACATTTGCAAGCCGTCATCACGAAAATTACTCCTAATAAAAACTAATTGCTGTATATAAGCTCCAATATACTGTCTCAGTTTTTTTTTCCATAAAATTTAAAAACGAAAATCGATTTCTTTGCAGCTCTTGTACAACTGACAGAGTACTGTAAAAAATTGAAAGATTTGATACAAAATAGTGTACAATTAATTTATAAATGGCTCAAATCTAGTATTTAAAATTGTTCTCTCTTAATCTCCTCAACATATAACAATAACAGCAATAACGCCATTTTCCGCTTCAACACTAAATATTGTAATCAAATAAAAACTTTTGACCAGTAGAATACAGTAAACTATGAACAATTGTAAAATTGAAAAGAGCGTCTAAAGCAAAATGACGGATAATTTTTTTTTGATCCTATGAATATGACTTTTAAATGAAAGGGATCAACTAGTAGAACAAAGATAAAGACTATATAAAAGATCAATATCAATGTAAGCGTTAGAAATTATTAAGCAAAATGCCGTATAACATTATATCTAAAATCAAGGCTACGCTGTGGACATCATCACTATATTCGATATATATTTTTATTTAATAAAAAGAGTTTTGGAGCCAGAAGTCTGGTAAAATCTAGAAAAAATCTTTTCTTTGGAATTTATTTTCTTGGAAATTGTCGAAACAATTCCTGAATTTGATCTAACTATGTCAGGTTATTCATCGAGTAAAAAGTTCGTTAATACTGATATTGATGTTGAAATACCTGGTAGATAGTCAGGCTGCTATAAGACTTACAACGCAACTTCCGAAAAAGAATATGGGAAAACCAGACGTTGAGAAATTTTCGAATTATGAATTATATTGAATTACTAGCTGACCCGACAAACGTTGTTTTGTCATATAAATTATTTGTAGAGAATATTTTGCTAGAAAAAAATAACTTATTGTAAGTATGTAAGGGATGTGGTATATAAGTGAAAGAGGTAGAGAGCGCTGTGAACGGTGACGGAATATAAAAATAACAAAACACCAAACATTTACTTTTTTAATTTATTAAAATTGATTTTTTAAGATTATATACATATCGCTAATTATGACAATATTACTAAAAAACAATATCAATCCCTTTATGCAACAGAGTGTACAATATTTTTTGTTATTCCATCTTTTGCCAACACAAACAAACTGGATGGTTTGCCCGCTCGAGAGCACGCCACATATAAACGTTCTACGTTTAACACAATAGCCGCTGTTGACGGCAGCCCGCGATACGTGTCAAGCACTGTTGAGGTTATATTAAAGAAGTAACTTAGAAATAATAATTTTATGAATTATTAATAAAATAGGAATAAATAATTTCAGCCCAAACAAATAAATTAAAAATAAATTTACTTGAGAATTACACTGAAATGGTAACATAACACTGATACATATATATTTGTAAATACGTCACTACTACGATCGATGCACAAATAATAATGGCCGTCTTCAGTCTCACTCAGCCGGGTTAGTATACATAAGTGGTATCATCCATACTCTGTGCTGTTTACTCGGAAACTCCTAGCAGCGACTGTTATGAGCCGGTGAGGAGCAATTATCACTTGTTATCGACCGAGGCCAAAAATTATTAAATTGAGAATATTTATTAAACAATAGCACTTAGGAGTATAAAAAATAATTATAAACCTATTCTCAGACCTTTAGAATGTGTATGCAAAATTTCATTGAAATCGGTTCAGCCGTTTCGGAGGAGTTTGGTGACAAACACTGTGACACGTGAATTTTATATATTAAAAAATATTGTTATTAAGCTAACTCACTTTCTGATGTACGGGTGGTACCGCACAAATTAAAAAAGCTCTCCCTGTCATAGTTCTCGAGATATATGATGTTAAAAATTCACTTTGTATGGGATGTGCCACGCCCACTTTGTTAAGGAATATAAAAAATAGTTATAAACCGATTCCCAGACCTATAGAATGTGTATGCAAAATTTCATTGAAATCGGTTCAGCCGTTCGGAGGAGTTTGGTGACAAACACTATGACACGTGAATTTTTATAGATTATGAAGTAGTCCGCCTGGCAACAACCAACCTTGAACGCCATAAAATAGAACGACGTTATCATCTTGTTTCGACAAATTGTGGTGATCAAATTGCTGCAAGCCATCAGTTGTGTTCCTATGACAAAAGACTTAAAACACGTGGCTGAGCAACTACAAAACAGGATAGGATATATAGCTTCATAACTTCGGAAAATGCTCAGATACACAAAGAAATAAGCACTGAAGCAAGGCATGAAATAATAACCGTCTGACAAATCAAACTAATTTCAAATACAATAAATTGGATAGGAAAAAGAAAGGCGAAATATAGATACTAAATGCTGAAATTTGGGAAAAAAAATCTAATAATGTCCTCGTTGTGGTATAGCTCATTAAGCGCTTTCATTTGATGGTTTAGCGAAAAATTATCCGTTATTTAATTTCGGAGGCCTTCTTAGATTTTGCATCATTTTATAGTTTATTATATTCCACCAACTAATCAATTTAATTTGGTACCAATATTGTGGAAGTTAAATTTACTATATACTCCTACAATTAGAAATAAAAATTTTGAGATACATTCTGAAACTTTTTAGTAATTCTACGTATATGAAAGCTGTTTGATGTTAATATATTTTTGAAATTGATACAAAGTTACCTGCAATATATCCTTTCCATAAAAAATGCTAGAAACCTGCAATGAAACTTTATAATTTAAAGAAACGCTTTACCTATTTGTTTTTCGTAAATAGCTTAAATATAACCACCACATTTTGTTCAGTTTGACTAACTAACACAAAAGTTGTAACAATATCTCTTAACGAATTAATATTACTCATACGCAGACAGGCATTTGTACGTAAATAAAAAGTCCCAGCAGAAAAAAATTGGAAGTAGTGCAAACCGAATTACATTTTAAAGACTTCTAAATGAATAGTGTAAAAGCAATAATTTTAAATGCGAAGCAATTTGTCATAAATGATGTGCTTAAAAATGAATGCAATATCATGCAAAATATCTTATATAATTCATGTGAACAAACAAAATTAACTCATATAACAGCGGATGCGCTTCATCATAAATGCATGAGTTCTGTGCACTTGTTAAAATAGAGTGCAGTTCATTAAAATATTCACGTAAACACATGATCTCCAATGACACGATAATGTTAAAATCAGTAGTATTTTCACTTAAATTTAATCACTTCGTCACCAGTTGAACCCCTGCAAATTTACTTTTTTATCATAGATTTAATTGCTGGGATAGTTGTAGGTTCTTAACCATTTTACACAAGAACCGTATACAATCATGTAACTTTTGCAAAAAAAAAAAAAACTTGTTTAATAGCTAAAGTTATTTTAGAACCGGTAAACCGACACAAAATAAAAAATATATAAAAATATATTTTTCAAAAATATAAACAATTTGAAAAAAATTAAGTTTTCTTAAGTATAACAAGGGTTTCGCTTCTTCTAATATGACTCAATGTAAATTACCTGTAAGAAGTTTAAATGTAAGTCCAATGCAATTAGTTAATTAAAGATGTAAAAGACGCTATTTAAAAAAATTTATATTTATTTAGTTAATATTCAATTGTTTCAGAACTCTTTTGCCAACTAGTATTTTCTCTTGTTAAGTTGCACGTACGATCAAAGCCAGCTTTTCTATCCGTCAGGTGTCTTCTATATTTTTGTTTTCGTCAACTCTTTAGTGTTTCTTACAGATGCATAATATCATGACAATTTACTTAAGCCTGTATTACATGAATTGTTAAAAGCCACATACGCAATCAAATAATGAAAACAAATAACAATAAAATATTGTTACGTTTATACCTTTTATAAACGTTGGCTTACTTCCTTTAAAAACTTTGAGTTCTTTTATTGCAATCAAAAACAGTTGAAATTATTTAAAAACAAGTAAAAGCGCTATATTCGGCCGTGCCGAATCTTATATACCCTTCACAACGTGTAGTCATGCAATAACAGTAAATTCACGTATGTATGTTAAAAAAAACAAAAAAAAAATAAAAAATAAAAAAAAAATAAAAAAAAAATTTAAAAAAAAAAATTAAAAAAAAAAAATTAAAAAAAAAAAAAATTATTATATACATATATAATATATATAAAACAAAAAAAAAAATAAAAAAAAAATTAAAAAAAAAAAATAAAAAAAAAAAAAATAATAAAAATATATATAATATATTAAATAAAAAATAAAAAAAAAATAAAAAAAAAATTAAAAAAAAAAATTTAAAAAAAATTTAAAAAAAAATTTTTTTGCCTCAGCTGGGATTCGATGCCACGTTTTCTCTAACCAGTATACACGTTTGTATGTATGTATGTTGTTGTTGTAATGTTGTTTTTATGAAAAGAAAATCGAGGTGGTCGTGGGTTTTTGCTCATATCTCAGTTGTTTATGTACCGATGTTTCTGATTTTCAATAGCGATCTACTCCCGAATATTTCTGATATTTTAATACCTTACCCGGGTCCAACCTATGTCGGGTGGCTTCAAAAAGTTGATTTCAACATACACACGGACAGACGGTCAGACGGACAGACGGACAGACGGTCAGGGCTTAATCGACTCCTCTATTCATAAGCTTTCAGAAAATATATACTTTATGGGGTCGGAAATGAAAATTGTGGAAATTTCACACGGAATGACAAACCTATATATACCCTTTTTCACTGTGTGAAGGGTATAAAAATTAAGAAGAAGTAAAGGTGTAGTCATGCAATAACAATAGTTTGTATCACCATTCATCTCATATAAAATACGTACATACTTAAAAAACATACATATATGAAAATAACATCCCATTGTAAAAAAATAAATTTACGTACATATATAGTTTAATTAAAATAATTAAAAAAAGGAAAAAGTAAAGAGTAATAAATAGAGCATACATTATTGAAATTTAAAATATATAATATGTATTAACGTATACTACGTACTCAATGGGAAAAATACATAAAAATAGATATGTATTTAGTTTAGTTTTTTTTTTCATAGTGCATCGTATTTTGCTACTAATCTCCCAATGGCAAATTCATTCATCTCATATAAAATACGTACATACTTAAAAAACATACATATATAAAAATAACATCCCATTGTAAAAAAATAAATTTACGTACATATATAGTTTAATTAAAATAATTAAAAAAAGGAAAAAGTAAAGAGTAATAGAGCATACATTATTGAAATTTAAAATATATAATATGTATTAACGTATACTACGTACTCAATGGGAAAAATACATAAAAATAGATATGTATTTAGTTTAGTTTTTTTTTTCATAGTGCATCGTATTTTGCTAGTCATGATATTTCATATTCTACTCATATTGACCATGAAACATTGAAATGTAAAAAAAAAAAATTAAGCCAACACTTAATGGTATCGAACTGCGTACCACCAGCTTCATAGTTCAGTCGTGTACCCACTGCACTACCACCCTATAAATATTTATATAACTTAAATATACAAAAGTACTTGCAACCTATATGAGGTTCATACAAAATAAAAATCATATACATACATACATACATTTAAGTATTAGCAATATGTTTGAATGAATATTCGTATGTAGGTTTTTTACACACACACACATGCTACGTTGAATCAAGGTTATAGCTGTTGTTACTTTGTTATCTCTAGCAGCGAAAGCCGCGGTGACATTTTGTTTTCTTTAAATAAATGCGTACATACATACATACATACATACCTACTATATGTTTCATTATTATTCTTTTTCTTTATAATAAAGTATTTTATCCGCTCAAAAACGTACCATTGTAAAATTATAAATTGAGTTTTTGAATGTAAGTACGTATAAAAAATAAAATAACACAAAAAAAAATGAAAAAAATAAAAAAAAAAAATTTTTTTGTCTCAACTGGGATTCGAACATAAGCTCATCTAGTGTCTATTGTTAAAAAAAAACCGAGGTGGTCGTGGTTTTTTGCTCATATCTCAGTTATTTATGTACCGATTTTTCTGAATTTCAATAGCGATCTACTCCCGAATATTTCCAACATTTTAATACCTCATGCGGGTCCGGGCGATGTCGGGGGGCTTCAAAAAGTTGATTTCAACATACACACGGACAGACGGACAGACGGACAGGGCTTAATCGACTTCTCTATTCATAAGCTTTCAGGAAATATATACTTTATGGGGTCGGAAATGAAAATTGTAGAAATTTCACACGGAATGACAAACCTATATATACCCTTTTACACTGTGTGAAGTATAAAAAGGAAAAAGTAAAGAGTAATAGAGCATACATTATTGAAATTTAAAATATATAATATGTATTAACGTATACTACGTACTCAATGGGAAAAATACATAAAAATAGATATGTATTTAGTTTAGTTTTTTTTTTCATAGTGCATCGTATTTTGCTAGTCATGATATTTCATATTCTACTCATATTGACCATGAAACATTGAAATGTAAAAAAAAAAATTAAGCAAACACTTAATGGTATCGAACTGCGTACCACCAGCTTCATAGTTCAGTCGTGTACCCACTGCACTACCATCCTATAAATATTTATATAACTTAAATATACAAAAGTACTTGCAACCTATATGAGGTTCATACAAAATAAAAATCATATACATACATACATACATTTAAGTATTAGCAATATGTTTGAATGAATATTCGTATGTAGGTTTTTTACACACACACACATGCTACGTTGAATCAAGGTTATAGCTGTTGTTACTTTGTTATCTCTAGCAGCGAAAGCCGCGGTGACATTTTGTTTTCTTTAAATAAATGCGTACATACATACATACATACATACCTACTATATGTTTCATTATTATTCTTTTTCTTTATAATAAAGTATTTTATCCGCTCAAAAACGTACCATTGTAAAATTATAAATTGAGTTTTTGAATGTAAGTACGTATAAAAAATAAAATAACACAAAAAAAATGAAAAAAATAAAAAAAAAAAATTTTTTTGTCTCAACTGGGATTCGAACATAAGCTCATCTAGTGTCTATTGTTAAAAAAAAACCGAGGTGGTCGTGGTTTTTTGCTCATATCTCAGTTATTTATGTACCGATTTTTCTGAATTTCAATAGCGATCTACTCCCGAATATTTCCAACATTTTAATACCTCATGCGGGTCCGGGCGATGTCGGGGGGCTTCAAAAAGTTGATTTCAACATACACACGGACAGACGGACAGACGGACAGGGCTTAATCGACTTCCCTATTCATAAGCTTTCAGGAAATATATACTTTATGGGGTCGGAAATGAAAATTGTAGAAATTTCACACGGAATGACAAACCTATATATACCCTTTTACACTGTGTGAAGGGTATAAAAATAAAAAAAAAAATAATAATAATAAAAATATATATAATATATTAAATAAAAAATAAAAAAAAAATAAAAAAAAAATTTTTTTGCCTCAGCTGGGATTCGATGCCACGTTTTCTCTAACCAGTATACACGTTTGTATGTATGTATGTTGTTGTTGTAATGTTGTTTTTATGAAAAGAAAATCGAGGTGGTCGTGGGTTTTTGCTCATATCTCAGTTGTTTATGTACCGATGTTTCTGATTTTCAATAGCGATCTACTCCCGAATATTTCTGATATTTTAATACCTTACCCGGGTCCAACCTA